>VDFB02285052.1:0-239251 GCA_007258455.2 Sequoia sempervirens | reverse complement strand
TATTCAATAGAAAATTATCTAACCAAGTGGAAGCACTAGATATCAAAGTTGTAAATCTAAATTCGAAATAATTAGAATTTTATCCTTCATGGAAAAAAATTTATGCATTATACGGTGAGCATCACTTTTTTAAAATGTTGTTTTTTGAAAAAAACTAGTTTTTGAGGGAGATGGAAAAAGAAGTGTAATTTGATTCCAAAAAATTTGAAAAAAATATATTTAGAATCTATAGACAAAGTGTCATGAAACTCTAGTTTGCATCATCTTCAAATTCCTCATGGTTTAGCTGCTATAGGTGCCCAAAAGTGAAGATTTAGTTAAAAGAAAATATTTCAGTGTCCAGTTTGGCCAAAAATTGTAAACCACTATTGTCATGGATAAAGAATACAGGCCTTCAAAGGAGTTGTCATGGATAAAGAATCATCATGCCTTAGATCTCTTGTGAGAATGCCTAAAAGCTCTTTAGTTATCCACAATATCCACATGCTATGAGCTCTGATACAAAGATTGTGCGTAGTTCTTATCAGTGTATTCAATTTGGTGCTATTATTTTTATCCTATGATTCAAGCTTCAAACCAATCCCTCTCATTAGTATTTGTCTTCTAGAACTGTCTAGAAGAGATTAATCAAAATTAGTACTAGAATATTTGAAAGTCAAAGATCCTTTCCCTCAAACTGAAGCTTTGTTCCTGACAAACCAGAGCTGAGACAAGCCAAGAACTAGTGGAAGGGAAGTTGAATGAAAACTAAGAGCAACTAAAAGCCTTCCTAAGAAAAGTGCCCTTTCCAAGTTATAACTGTCGGTTCTAGTGCCTCCTTGTTCATTTTTTCTAGAATCTCCTCATTTTTCATTTCTTGATAGAGAGCTTCTGCAAGATGCGCAAGATGTTCTTCAACCTCAACAATCAATGTTGAGATAAAATGGAAGCATTACTCTTGCAAATAAGGTGCTAAATCATTTATCCTTGAAGGAAATTTATGTGCATGAAGAAAACTTAGGAGGTCTTCCAGAATATTCTTGGACCCCTCATCTATGGTATCTTTTATTTGACGAACCTCAGTTCCAAAATAAGCGTTAAGGTGACCAAACCAGTCTTCATCATTTGTCATCATAAATCTAAAACTCAACCCAGGTAAATTGACACTTTTTAGGTCCCCTCTTGACAAGCCAACCCTCACTAGTAGTTAATTTGTGCAAATGGGTTTCAACATCTTTGAAACTTGCCATAGATGTAACTATGGCTTCAAGGAATTTACCAACCTTAACTCTCTCACATAGATTTGCAAATCCATCAGCTATTATTTGTTGCATCCTACTAACAAATAGGCTTTCAAAAAGTTCATCCCACAGACTCTTTGAGTGCTTCAAAACAATCTCACACATGCATTGACATGGAAACTCAACATTTGAACCAAAATCATTTTTAGCCACTCCAAGCTCCCTTCAAATGCATCCATACTATCCGATGTTTCTCTTATCAATGTCTCATTCTTTGCAAGTTCCTTGCCACTTTTCGCAAGATCAAGCTAATACTTTCCCCCAAGCCTATCTATAGAGAGAATATCATATGCACATGTATTAAGCCACGGTAAGCAAGAATCTGATATAAATTCGCTTGACAAAATCATCATGGTAGCTTGTAGCTTCTCTCTATGAGATTTCCACAATTGTACCTCATTATCTAGGTTTAGAATCCCACCAAACAACTATGATTCAGGTGGCACTACCAACACAACCTTATATAAAAGAGGCAAATCATTTAGAACCTCCAAGAAGAGTTCCCCAGCCTAACATAGTGTTACCTATATGAATCTTACCACATTATAGAAAATGGAACTGACTGCCCCCACTTTATCGGTCTATTGGTCAGACGTGTCTTCTAGTTCCAACGATGTGTCGATGGTTCTATTTTTTCATCTACGTGAGGATCTTCTATCGGCGAGACAAGGTCTCCTATTCCCTCGATGGTTCGATGAATTGTTTAAATGACAAAATGTCACAAGTTCCTAAATAAACAAGAAAGAAGAATGTTGAAACTTTCCCAGATGAATTGTTGAAATGACAAAACAACCATAGGGGGCAATTATTATGTTTCTCTAATCAATGACTCATTCTCTGCAAGTTCCTTGCCACTTTTCACAAGATCAAGCAAATACTTTCTCCCAAGCCTATCTACAAAGAGAATATCATCTGTACATGTCTTAAGCCACACTAATCAAGACTCTGATATAAATTCGCTCAACAAAATCATCATGGTAGCTTGTAGCTTCTCTCTATGAGATTTCCACAACTGCACCTAATTCTCTGGGTTTGGAATCCCACCAAACAACTATGACCCAGGTGGCAATGCCAACACAGTCTTATAAAAAAGAGGCAAATCCTTTAGAACCTATAAGAAGAGTTCCCCAACTTGAAATAACGTTACCTATATGACTCTTACCACATTACAAAAAATGGAACTGACTGCCCCATCTTATTTTGCATAAGCTTTATCTAGTACAATGTGCTCCCACCTGTTATGTGGTTGGATAAATCCTTTTCCAAAGCATTGGTTCCTTTCCCCTACTGGATTTTTAATTCTTTGCTACCTTGGTTGAGTTCTTGAGTTGTGTTAATGGAAAATTGGTTCTCAAATTTATGTGAAGGCCAAGAATTTTTCCTCTGCCTTCACCTTTCTATTATATTCTTTCATTGACTTTTTATAGGAGGTTATATTTCATTTAAGTGATTTGATCTTGTTTGTTTGATGATTGGATAATGGTCCCATAATCTTGGTAGACCAGCATGGTGGGTTCAATATCCATATATTGATCTACCAAAAAGGTCTCTATTGTTAGTATGGGCATCTCCAACTTGGAGCCTGATAGTAATCAGGAGCACCATTCAACCTCACTTAGACACATTTCACAAAAAATAGGCTTCAATCTCTCAATTCCTTCAATCCTCAAGCACTATAGACAAGATATAAAACCATTTTCAGATACCCTTTAATGACTTCTAAAACATATCCCAAATTCACCATAGGTTGTTTTGGAACAACCTGCAAATTGCATTTGCTTTAAAGTTTCTAAAGCCTTTTCAACAAATCTAATTTTTGTATATCCTACAATTAGTGTAGTCCATGAGACCACATTTCTTTGAGGCATTTTTTCGAACACTTCAAGTGCCTTGTCTATGATCCCACATTTAGCATACATGTTGGTGCAGGAGCACCTAAGCTTCCATTTTCAAATTTGAAGGCCTTTGCATCTTAGTAGGTCATTTTATCATTTGAGGAGGTCATTTTATGTTAATTAGGTCTTGTGAGACCATTCACTATGAATTAAGATGATTTTAGAGTCAATTGGGTAAAAGAGACAAAGTTACAAAAAATTTGTAAAATTGCAAACTATCAAAAGTTGTTGCAGGTCATTTTTGTCAAGTTTTGCAGAATTGCTAAATATAGTGCAACATGACAAATTTTCCATGTCTAAGGAAAATAGAGGCTCCTCCATCAAACAACAAATGTGTATTGATAAATTGAATATATACTTGATATACCAATTTAAATAATAAGGAAATATTAAACTAGGGACAACCAAATAATTGAATATTTTCAACAAACAATTGATACCAATATAAAGCCACAAAATTAGAGATCTTTCATTGATTTCCTCAAAATTATATCTACAACATAGTCTTTTGAAATGGAAAAATTATGGAAGCTTTTTGTTGTCTATCTATCCCTATTCGCCTATTATCTTCTCCTATATCCTTCTTTTGGTCCTAGTCTCTCTTATATACACGAGAGGCAACAAGCTTCAGACCAAAAGACACAACTCTTGATAACAAAATATGATTTTGAACGTAATTTAAGAAACTAACACAATCATAAACATGTGTACCAATCTATTAATCTCTGAGTAAAATCCCGTGGTCATCTAAGACTTGTTCAAAGCTTTTACTGTATGATAGGTTCCACATCATTACCACCGACCGATTCTGACTGTTGCTCAGTTGTGCCCAAATTATCCACTACCCGATTTATAAACAGATTGAAAGCTAAGAGGTGATCAATGTACCCCTATTTTGCATGAGTGTCGGCATTGGATATGACCTCCTTCATATCATACTCTATGTGCATGAATTTCTCAATTTGTTTATGAGTATTCTGCAAGACCATATCCTCACCGTTGATCTCCTGCAATGCAATTGTTAGAAACTCTGTAAATTCTACTTTCCAATCATCCCTTTCTCGAAGATTCCCTATATAATCATGGAGTGTAGGAACCAAATTAAAACAACCAAGGTCTTCTTCTAGTCTTTCTTGATATTGGTTGTGGGATTTCACCAAGTCATTATATCTTTGCAGTGTTTGGTCTTTCAGGATTTGTTTACCCAGAAGTTCCTTCTTTTTATCAATCATTCTTCCTTGTAACCAGACATTATCCTCTAGTGCTGATTGTATTTGCTTAAATACATCCCAATAATCATCAGCTTGCTTTATTAGCTTATTGAACCTCTCTTTGATTATCTCGGACACAGTATTGTACTTAATGATTTTCACCTTCTTTTCCAATGTTTTACACTTTTCTTGGGCTTTCAAATGGGAATTTTTCCAATAGCCTCCATCGGCTAATGCATCTAACACTCTCTTATCCTTTTCAAGCCATGGAGCGTACAATTCTCGAGAAGAATAGGAAGATGACTTCTCCATTTGATGTGATAACTGCTTTTTCAATTTGTCATTCTCTTTGACCAAATTTTCAACTTGTGCTCTAGTGAATTTTGCCACATTGACATTCAACTCTGTAGTTTCTAAGGGATTAGTGTCCCCAACTCTTTTGACCAAAAGGTGTCCAAATAATTGATTAGGATTTTCAATCACTGTCAACCTCTTCTCATGAGGGTATAGTGACCAAATAAGCAAGGCATTCTCATTTGGATTGTATCCAGACCCTGAATATATCTTATCACTAGCTTCCTTTGATAAGCTCATTTTTGTATCCCCTCTTTTTCTGAAACTTTCGAACATAATTGTTGAGCTCATGTCCCATCTTGGTAGAAGTAGTACCCCAGCCTCTTGAAGTAATTCTCTACCTCTTTCAAGAGTGATGGATTGCATTTCCCTGTCAACTTCCTTTTTCAATTCTTCTAAGGCATCAACTTCCTTTTCAACAGTAATGTCTTGCTCCTTTTGTCTTATTTTCTTCCCCTTATACTCATAGACAAATGATTTGAACTCGAGAGTTTTAACAAAATCATTATCAGAAATGAATTCATGACTAGCCTTGATGTTAATGTCATCAGATAACTCATTTGATGTTTCAAATTTTACAAGTTCCTGAGGGGGCTCATATTGTGTAATCACAAGGACCTTTATTTGTTCCACTGGTTGCTCCTCTCCATCACTCTCCTCATCACTTCCTTCCTCTTCATTGTTGTCAGTGGAGAAACATACATTGGGAGTGGGTTGTGAGGGTATGTGATCCAAAGGCTCCACATCCTCAACCTACATTCATGTGTAACACATATGAGATGTATCAAAAATGTAAGAGGGCACATCTTTTACTATTTCATTCAGATGAGCAATAAGTTGCTCAATCCTAGCCAAGGGATCTTGTATATCAACAAATTCTTCTTTGTATGATGGGACATTCTTTCTCTTCCATTCCTCTGCAAGCACAACTTTATTATATGAAGCCATTCTCTCACCAATGGAAGCTTCATCTCAGTTCTTGATCACATCATCAAGTGCAAACCAATGCTCATACCCTGACAAATTCTGAGTTAATCTTTCTTGATGAATAAATCCCTCTGCATCAAATTTATTTCTTTCATACCCAAGAGGAAGGTTGTAATGAGCTAATTTAGCATCAATTTCTTCATGTCCTTCAATGGCACATACTGTGAAATCTCCAAAACAAAGAGTGCTAGGAAATAATGATTGTTTATTATGACTGTTGAGATGTTTAGTATCAGACCTTTGTAATTTTTGTACTATTTCCAAATAAGCAACTCTGTTAGGAACCACTCATGGTAGCAAATGTGGAACCCCTCCAAATCCATAAACCCTTATTACTGTGCAATCGGAGAAGGCATACCGGTCTCCCCAATTATGGTTCACCTTGCCTCTCGGGCTATTTTCTTTTGGTCTCAAAAATCTCTGCACCTCAGGGGATAAATTGTGATCATATGAATAGCCTAGTAACTTCATTAGTGGTTTAACAAAATATTCTTCAAAATATAAATAGTGAGACCTCTCACATTCACTATCCCATAGTGCAGTCCACATCTGTATAGGTTTAAAGTTTCCATCTTTATATGTGTCTTTGATTCTTAATTCTTTACCCCACACATTTCTAGCATGTCCCTCATATTAAAGTAAATGCATTAACAAGGAATAGTGTTTGAAATATATGCAATCATTGTTTTTTTTATTCTTTCAATCCCTTGATTTAGGGCATTCACCAAATAGTTTGCATAGTCGAATGACCTAGCATCTTTTCTTTGTATATTAGCTGCTAAAACCATCGGTGCAATAGACATAAGTGGTGGAACCTCAATTCCCAAGAATTGACCAGCTAATTAGTAGGTATATTGGAAGTATTCTTCAAACAAATCTATATGAAATGGAGGGTTTTCATTGCTCAATTTTTTTTTGAGTTGACCTTGCTCATTCTTAGGTCTGTGCAAAGCTAGCTTCCATCTCTTGTAACTAGTATCCATGCAACGGTATTCTGTCAAAAATTCTCTAATGGTGAATGGCAAGTTCATGGGACCTTCTAACTGAAATACATTAGAGATCAAGTCTTGGGAGATAACAAGCATATTGGCCCCATTTGGTGATTGGATAGTTCTTTTCTTGGCATTATACTGACTGGCCAGAGCTTTCACCAATTCTACATTGATGAACACGTTTGGCACCTCAAGTCTTCCTAAGTTCAGTCTCCATGGGTTACAAACTGGTTGAAATCTGAATTGTTTTTTGTAGTAGTGCTACATAAAAAGCTCATAGCCCCGGTGTGGCGTCCAAACATCCCCAAGACCCCTATGTTTATCTAACAATTTACTTGCTTGAACACTTCTTCTGCGTCTTGGCCCTGACCCCAGACACTGATCTATCAAGTCTTGGTTTAAATTCCTCTTTTTAGTTTTTTGTTTGTTTTCCTTAGGTTTTCCCACATTTTCTTCCATTGCAAACTCTAAAAAAATGCAACTTTCTAGCTAAGAGTGGAGTACTTACATGAATTTTTTCTTCTCCTAGCTTCACTGCATGAGAGCTCTGAGTTCTGTCCTTTCTACTTCTACCCTTAGCATAGCCTTTCTAGTTTCTACAAATTGTATGATTAATTCGTGGTGCAATTCACTCATGTTTTGGCTCATTAATATACCACTTGCTTCAATCTTGTCATCGGGGAGAGCATTTATGTTAAATATCCTGATGATGGTTTTGACGTCACATCAGCTAGTAGTAATCATTCATCTCTATATCGTTGGGTCCTTGGTTCATTTTCCACCAATGGACACCTTCTCCACCGATAAGTATAAGACATCAAACAATGTTACCCCGATGCATCCTACCTTCACCGATAAACTTTGATACCCCATGATTATATTGGGCTATCGGGGGAGCTTCATCATTCATTTTGTCGATGCACTAGAGCTGTAGCGATGTGATAATCTTTGTTGTTTCCATCAGCCCGTCGAGGATACTACTTTGGAAGTTAGCCTGATGTAAGGATATGAATTGCCCCTATCGGGTTATCGGTGGGATGGTGATGGGAGTTCCACCGATAGAGTATTGTTAGTCCGATGGTATCAAAGGACTTCAATGGATTTCATGAATGTTATTATTTGGGTATGTTGGTTACAAAACTGGATTTTTTACACGAACCTCAGTAATTTGTCTAGATCATGAAATTGAGTCTGGTGAGAGTTTGTAAGGACTAGGAGATAAATGAATAGATGTTAATGCAAATATGTGGGATTTTTTTTTTAGTCCTAACAAAGCTCTTTTGACATTTTTTTTCCTTATACTTATTGTGCTATGCATGTGCCATGTGTAGGCTTAATAGTGGGTTATTGACCTCTCACATGAGCTGATATGATGGTGATCTAGGTTTTCTAAACAAAAGTCCCCCCAATAAATTAAAGTCCCCCCGATAAAGTAAATTTCCCCCAATAGAATAATATGTAATAACATTTGAGGGAGTATAATATTTCTTATAGGGATGTATTATCTATGCATTGATGGATATTCATATCTTGTTTCAATGCTCCCATTTTGGCACAAGCAGGGAGGATGTTGGCAATGGTTGTGGAATTTGGCTTTACACCTGCAAATTCTATTCACTTGAAAGTTTTTAAAGTCTTTCCACCAAATTCATTTTGTGCATATCTATTGTAGATGTCCTTAAGCTATATGAAAAAGGTGTATATACAATTTGAGATCAATTGATAAGCTGAGACATGTAATGTTGATTTGATTTACATTTTACTTAAGATATAATTATGTTACGTTGTTGAATTTCATAGTTCAATAATTGGGAATCTCAATGATCTTGTATACCCAAAGTGTATGTGATAGAAAGAAATTAGGTAGTCGTGTCGATTAGTTTGACAATTTAAATGATCTTGAGTTCATAAGTACATAGTGATAAGTTTTGAAAAATAATATAATTTGTTGTTGCATTTATCACATAAACAAAGGCCTCTTTTGATTGTAGTAGAGGATGTAGAGAGTGAAGCATTGGCTACTTTGATCTTTGAAATTAATGATTTTTTTTTCTAAATTGATAATGTTTGAAGTTTCTTTTTTTTTCTTAGATTTTGAGTCTAATTAATAAGTTTAATGTTGTGTTGCAACTTGTAGGTGAGTATGTTGACATGATAAAGGATAGCATTGTTGATCCTCTAAAAGTTATCAGAATTGCATTATTTGATGTAGAAAGGTGAAACTATTTATCTTTGTTATAATTAGTGGAGCTTGCAACTACAATATCTGGTAAAAATATACTTCCAAATATGCTTTTGATGGATGTTATATCTAATTCTGATACATTCACTATATCTAGCGCCTAAGTTTAGGGTGTCATAGTTGGAAAAGGAAAACAAAATTTTTGAATTTTATCCTCTGTATTATTTGACTTTTCTGAGTTTTTGATGTGTAAATTTCAAAACCTTATTTTCAGGCTGCAGCTCCAAATTGGAGAAGTGAAAGGTGAATACTAGTGAGGGAGATTTTGGAGGAGCCAAAACTAATAGTGGCAAGAAAGTTGTGGATTTGCAAGAGGATTAAATGGGTCAAGCCCTTATAGGAGGTCGTTGCCCTTCCAAAAGGATTGCAGTTAAGGAAGGGGAAAATAGTATAAGTATATGAAAATAGGAGTATTCTATTTATATAGTGTCTGTAAGTTGTACAGTGTCATTGAGACATTGAATGTAACCAATGAGGCTTAATGAAGTAAATTTTCAAAGTGGTTTTTTCTCCACTCATAAATACTATGTTGTGGCTCCTCTTGATTTGTAATCTATTTGTGTTTGTGTCTGATTAATCATATTTGTTCAAGCATTTTAGTCTTCATTTCATGGTGTTTTTTTATCATTTGAATATCTATGATACTTGAAATTTATATACATAAATTTTTGAGGATTAATTAAGTTAGATTTGATTTGTAATGACTGAATATATGACTAAAGTAATGACTAAATTAATGACTAAATACATGACTAAATTAATGATTAAATATATGACTAAATTAATGACTAAATATATGAATAAAGTAATGACTAAATAAATGACTACCATGACTAAATAAATGACCAGTTAACAACAATCAATGACTAAATATATGACTAAACAAATCACTACCATGACTAAATAAATGACCAAATCAATGACTAAATAAATGACTAAAATAGTTTAGTCATAAATTTGGTGGTGTTATAAATGACTACAAATAAACCACTAAAATAGTCACATGACTAAAATTAATGACTAAATATATGACTAAATAAATGACTAAATCAATGACCAAATTAATGACTAAAATCAATGACTAAATAAATGACTAAAATTGTTTAGTCATAAATTTAGTGGTGTTATAAATGACTACAAATAAACCACTAATAGTCATGTGACTAAAGTTAGTCATCTATATGCAATTTTTAGTAGTTTATTTAGTCATATATTGTTGTTTGTGTACTAGTGCTAATCCGTAGCAGAACCTTTTACTAGCTCCTTAGAACCCTCAACAAAATGAGCAGTTCAACAAACCACAACTCCCAACACAACCTATCCTTAATCCAAAGAATAATCGTCAAAATACCCTAGTGTATTCGACAGAACAACAAAACGTGACTGGAGTTAACGTTATCCATTGTGGAAACTTGCAGTTGAGGTCATGAAAAACACTCCAATAGCCTATCATAGTTGAGATCTTGGATGAACTGAACAAAGAATCTACTGAAAGGACTGAGACACCTTCCATACCTTTAGAGAAAAACCCAAGGAGTAATCAAGACAAGCCCCTTCCACAATCCTCATCTAGAACTCCTGAGTTACCTCAAGAATAGGATGGTCAGTGTTCAACAAACTTTTAAAGAAGGATCCCACCTTAAAAGAGAAAACTCAAGCGCCTTTTCCTAAGCGTCTCCAAGAAACTGCCTTGAAAAACCCTCTAGAAATGACCTTATCCACTGAAATCATGCTAATACAAGAAATTAAACAAGTTCAAATCGAGGTTCCTTTGTTACAAGCAATTAAAGAAATTCTTGAACTAAACCAACTAATTAAATAGTTGTGCATAAAAACACCAGGAAGGAAACCAAAATAGATTAAAATTGTGCACATAAACGGTTATCTAGCTGAACTTTTGGCCAGAAAAACCTCAACCCCAAAATATGATGACCTAGGTAATCCACTCATAATAGTGACAATCAATGAGGTAGCAATACCTAATGCACTTGTGGATTTAAAAGCAACCATTAATGTCATGACAGTGAATGTTATGGAAAAATTGGGACTTACTGATTTGTATCCCACAACTACTGTATTATAAATGGAAAATCAATCCATAGCTATTCCCAAATGTTTCATAGAAAATGATTTTGTCAAGGTCGACGGTTGGGAATATCTAGTAGGTTTTCAAATAATCCAGTCCCTCACACCCAAGGACAATATTCCAATAATATTAGGTAGACTGTGGTTATCTACAGTTGCAACCAAGATTGACTGTAAAGTAGGAGGAATGACCGTTTCGCATGGTCCCAATAGAAAACACTTATTCTTGTATCCCCCCACTCAACCTATTGAACATAACCAAGTTTGGGTTGATGAACCAGATAGTGCCAACAAACAAGAGAATCTAGCCTCAGTTGCTATGGTAGTCATTAAACAACATGGTGAAGAGTTGGAAGATGAATTGGAAAACAATATGAAAAATCTTACTATAGACTCAAGTGATGAAGAAATTTTAGAAGTGGAAGAGATTTTAGGGAATCCAATTAACATTGATCACACCAAATATAATTACACCAACTTCATAGGATTACCTTGTCCTCATGGCTAATATCATTTCAAAAAAAGATCACTTCTTTGAAGATATTGCTAGACTCCATAGAACTATACCACATAGTTTTCCTCTCAACACCTTAACCAGAGAAGTTTATATTGTCACCTCCAACTATCCAAAGTCAAAACCATCATGTTACTACCAGGAAAAACTTTAAATATCAATAGTTGGTTGATAGAGTCAAAAGAGCTCAAATTGTTTGATTTTTTGGTAAATAGATCTAAAGCTTTTGCTTGGGATTATACAGGCATGAGAGGAATACACCCAAGTGTTTGTACCCATCACATCTATACTAAAGATGTTAGACCTATTTGTCAACCACAACGAAGACTCAACCCCACTCTTAAAGACATTGTTAAAATGGAAATTGAGAAACTCCTACAAGTAGGATTCATCTATCCTATCTCTGGTAGCAAATGAGTTTCACCTTTAGTAATTGTCCCAAAGAAAAATGGGAAGTAGAGATTGTGCATTGATTATAGAGAGCTCAACAAAGCTACCCATAGAGATTACTTCCCTTTACCTTTCGTAGACCAAGTCTTGGATAATTTAGCTAGAAGGAAGCATTTCTCATTCCTAGACAGATTTAGTGGATATAACTAAATACAAGTATTAGCAGAAGACCAAGATAAAACAAATTTTACTTTCCCCTAGGGAACATTCACATATCACACCCTTCCCTTCAGGCTATGCAACGCTCCTACAACATTTTAGAGAGTTATTCTGGCCATATTCGTTGAGTTAGTGAATGATTGTGGAAGTATACATGGATGACTTCACAGTGTATGGTTCCACATTTGATGGACTATAAAATTTGGACAAGGTATTGAAGTGATGTGAGGACCATCAGCTATCCTCGAGTCATGAATAATGTCTAATAATGGTGGTACAAGGGATAGTGTTGGGACACCACATTTCAAATGAAGGGATAAAAGTGGATCCTAAGAAAATTGAGGTAATACAACAACTAGAGACTCTAAAGAACCAAAATGACATCAAAAGTTTCTTAGGACATGCCAGATACTATCAAAGATTCATAGAAAATTTCAGCAAGATTGCATCCCCCATGTTTTCCCTCCAAAAGAATACAGATTTTTCCTAGATAGTAGAATGTCAAACATCATTTGATATCATTAAGGAGAAACTCATCTCTACTCCTGTCCTACATGGACCTAATTGGAACATTCCATTCCATATTTATGAAGATGCTTTCGATGATGTTATTGGAGAAGTTTTAGGTTAGGAAGATGAGAATGGAGGAAAGTATGCCATCTATTTCATTAGTAATAATTTGACTCCCATTGAATGGAATTACACAACTACAGAGAAATAATTCTTAGATGTGGTGCATGCAATCAAGAAATTTCTACATTATATCATAGGGTACAAAGTAATTGTGTTCACAGACCATTTAGCTATCAAGTACCTAATGAACAAACCTGTAGTGAATGGAAGAATAGTCAGGTGGTTATTGCCTCTACAAGAATTCAATGTGACCATTATTGATAAACCCAGGAAGTTCAATGTAGTCGTAGATTTTTTATCCTAGATCAAACAAGACAATGGATATTGCGCTCCTATGCAAGATGAGTTGCCAAATGAAAATTTATTTTCCATCTCCATTAAAACCCCTTGGTTTGCTGACATCGCCAACTATCTAGCCATTTTTGAGTTCCCACTAGACTTTACATCAAAAAAAAGAAGTGCCTCATTCGAGAAAGTGCTCAATTCAAATGGATTAATGAAATGCTATTTCAATGCGGTCCTGATATGATTTTATGACATTGTGTCAGATCAAATGAAACATATGGCATCCTTAGAGCCTACCATGATGACCCCTCCAGAGGCCATTACTCCGCTAAGAGGACATCCCATAAAATCTTGGGCACAGGCTATTACTGGTCCTCTATGCATAAAGATGTGAAAAACTATGTTCACCACTATGATGAATGCCAACGAGTAGGAAGACCCACTGCATCCAATGAAATTCCTCTACAACTATAGGTAGTTTTTCAACCATTTGAAAAGTGGGGATTGGATTTTATCAGTCCTATAGATCCTCCTTCACAAGGCACATAATACATTTTTTTCTATATTGACTATCTGACTAAGTGGGTGGAAGTCCAAACCCTAAGAGTCGCTAGGGAAGAAAAAGTTGTTGAACTCCTATATAACAAGATTTTTCTCAAATTTGGAGCCCCTAGAACAATTGTCACAGATCAAGGACCTCATTTTATGTCCAAATTTTTGCTACCCTTTACTGATCATTTCTAGGTAAGCCATAAAAAATATTCACCCTATCACCCACAAGCAAATGGTCAAGTAGAAGTCAGAAATAGGGAACTTGAGAATATTTTAACAAAAATAGTTTCATTAGGGAGAAGAGACTAGGCCAGAAAATTACCCAAAGTCGTTTGGGCCTATAATACAACTTGGAAATCAACCATTGGTTTTACTCCTTATGAGTTAGTTTTTGGGAAGAAACCTCTTCTACCCATCAAATTTGAACTTCAAAATCTTAGAACAGAAATGGAGTTAGGGTTAGACCTCAAACGAGCTTAGGTTGAAAGAGTCCTACAACTCAGTGAACTGGATGAACTTCATTTAGAAGTTGTCCACAAAACTAAGGTAGTTCAACAACAACGAAAGGCATGGAATGATAAACACATAAAAGAAAGAGAGTTCCACAATGGGGATTGGGCATTGTTATTTGATTCTCAATAAAAAGATCATCAAGGGAAACTGACAACTCATTGACTAGGTCCATATGAAATTTTTGAAGTATTTCTAAATGGAGTAGTGCAACTCAAACCTATTGATGGTGACACTTGGACTCTCTTAGTCAATGGTCATCTATTACGAATCTACCACAAACCTATCAAAAAAGAGCAATTTATGAGAATGGTAGAAATACAAGGAGAAATACAATCCATTGACTCTGCTACGTCAGAGCCAATGTAATTTTTAGTTTAATATTCTGAGTCAAATATATATATATATATATATATAAATAAATAAATCTTTGTGTGTGTATGTATTTATAATCAATACGGGCATTTTTATTGTATTTTTGATCTTTTGGACTTGGCTAAATTTTGTTTCTAACTTTCAAAACTTTATTTTAATAAAATTCTAGTGCATCTTGCAACGATGCTCTAGAACTTGTTCATTTGATTGGTGTCATTCCCTGGTTTGTCCTTGTAGTCTGGCACATCTTTCAGCAATGCTCTGAGACATGTTAAGTCCAATGTGCTTCATTATGTTCCTTCCTTCTGGTGATATCATTCAGTGATGCTCCGAAACTATGTTTCTGCATTTTGACAACTTTCAGTGATTCTTCAAAACCTTGTTGCATTCTGGTTGCATCTTTCAATGATGCTCCAGAACTTTGTTCCTTTCTTTTGGCTACATCTTTCAACGATGCTCCAGAATTTTCCTCCTTCACTCTAGTTGCATCTCTTAGTGATGTTCTAAAATTTTTTTCTTTTGTCCTCGCCGCATCTTCTAGTGATGCTTTAGAATTTTGTAAATTCCCTTCCTCTGCAAATTCTCTAACAGTTTTGATGACATACCCATGATCATCATTAAATTTTTCCATCACTTACGAAATTCACAACCTACACTACCATCTCTTACCATAATAAATTAAAATTATTATGACCACTTTTTGTCATAATAATTGTAACACTTATTAGCCATCCCCTCTTCATCCATAATAAATTCATTACAACCCTTTGCCATCCCATTTGATGATTCTATTATGTCAACATGTGTAAAGTGACTTTAAAATCAATAACGAGACATGAGGTATGTACATCTTTTATTTTAAGTAGGTAAATTATTGTGAATAAAAATGAATAAATTGTCACATTCCACCTTCCTTTCCAAATTTAGAAAATTGTGTGGATTGTACCTTCACTAGAGATGTGGCAGTTCATGCGCTCTATCCCATGAAAAATAATGATTTAAATATAGCGAAGAAAAATAGAACAATTAATCTATGTCTCGTCAGCAATGTCAAAGTACAAGTGGTTAAAACATTGCATTTTTTTTAATATGCATAATAGCCTTGTTCAAATATTTTTTCACCTTTAGAGTACCACGACATTCAGTAGATACTTAGCAGAATTGTAAGTAAGAGACAGAATGGGTGGGGTTAAGTGTAAATCAAAACCAACTTCCCTAGATAAAATTTTGGCATTGAGTAATATTTATGAGATGTTTCAGAAGATAGATTGGCTTGAGTTCATGATGAAATTTGAGGGGCATAACACATAGCTAGTCAAAGAATTTTTCTAAAACTTATCATATGGGGAGACGATAGTGTGTGGAAAGAAGTTTAAGGTAATCCCTCAAATAATTTCTTGTTTGTCTAGTATTAAAAATGAAGGTGTGAATTTAACAAAAACCACAAACATTTCTTATCAAAGAATGATAAAACTCTTCGGAAGGGAGGGAGATCCTCATCTTATGCTAGTTGTGAATACCCATGGGAAAAATAAGGGGTTTCAATGAATTTGTATTGTAGATCCATGGAGAATGGTGATTTCCTAGATTATCAAATACTTTACATGTGAGGGCCAATGTGCCTTCATAGTCGGTCCCCCCTTTCGATTACTCACTCACCTGTGTCATGGTGCTGAAAACCCTGAATTAAGGGTTAACCTTCCTACCTTCCTTAGTGATTCCATTTTCAGCATGATAGAGAGATTTAAAATTGGTCCAGGCCCATTGAAACATCATGGTCTCATTCATCTAATTTGTAAACATAATTTCCTAAAGAAAAGAAAAATAGAAGAAAAATGGAAAAAAATTATTCAAATATTTGGAAACCCTAAACCCCCAAGACATTTGGAGGAAGGTGAATCATCTACATTGGTGGCTCAAAGTTTGAAAGAACCTTCTCTTGTGCCTCAAGATGCCACTGAGCCTCAAAATGCAAGAAGAGCTCCTAACGGCGAAATGCCAAAAAATCCATCCAACCTTTCAAACCCTGAGGAGAGACCTAAACCATAAAATGTACTAGAAACCACATAGAAGCCAAAAAAATGTGGACTTAGTGAAATCTGAAGATGAGAATACTTGTCTCCACAAAAAGGAAAAGAGGCCTAAAATGAAATTGCAAAGACCTCCCCCTTTAAGGAGAAGCAAACGATTGGCTACTGAAATCAGTTGTGTTGTGGCTTGTGATCAGTTGCATGTTCCTAAAAAGAAAAGACAAGAAATGCAACCTCATGAAAATGTAGTCCAATCATATGAGAATGTAGTCCAACCATGTGAAAATATAGCCCAGTTAGGTGACAATCAAACTCTAGTTAGCAATAAATCCCCTGAACTCGAGGAGGATGTTCCACGTGAGACATGACAAGCAATGATAGGGGAACAAATGCCAAACTATATGCTTGTTGAGGATGAGTTTGTAGAACGATTGTCTCCCCTAGTTGCCAATGATACATAACAAGGTTCACTAGAGGTAAATAATGAAGAAAATATGACTGGTAATGATGCATAAATTCCTATTTTTCCTCTTTCCACTAATGTAGAAGTTGAAAGATTTGATCATATAGAAACAAAATTAGAAGAATTGAAGGTAGAAATTGTTTAGTTAAAATTTAGACTGCAACAAAATGAGGAGCAGATGAATAAGCAACAAAAATAAATTAGCACACAAACTGAACTTTTTGAGGAAAAAGATCAAGAAATCATAACTTTAAGCGCTCAAGTAGAACAGAAGGATAAAGCTATTAAAGAGTTACAATCTCAGGTGCAACAAATTGATGAGAAAGATGAGGAGTATTTGGCCAGTTTATCTAACAAAGATAAACAAATTAAGAGTTTAACTGATAATCTGGTGCAATCACTCATAGCCTTTGTAGAAGAATAGGAAAAATAAAAAAAATTGAACTCAATGTGGCCTTGAGAAAAATTGTTGAGCTAGAGCAGGATTTGTAGGAAATCAATGTGAAACCAATGATGGAGTCAAAAGAAGTGTATATTGAGCTGACTAAAATGGAATCGTTTCAAATTCACATTTCCCCATTGTTGGTTAAGTGGATGGAAAGATGCTATTTATTGAGACAAGAAGGGGCAAAAAATGCCAAACTTAAGCACAAAATAGTGTTATTGAAAGAATCTTATGATAAACTATACCAGGCTAAAAATTATGCATGTCAAATTGGAGAATTGTTACTAGCCTATAGAAAACCATCCTAGTTATATTCCATGTTTTTAAATGAACAATTGTTAAGATGGAAGATTTTGAGGATTTCTTGCAATTTACCCCATGATCCAGATGATAAACAATTCCTAGAAGCATTAAAAGAGGTGACCCCTATTCAACAATATTTGTTGTGTAAATTTTTCATACATAATCTATTTTTGGAAAAATACACTGATTTCTTTATCAACCTTTTTGTTGGGGAGGTACAAATTAGAGCCTTCATGTCTAATATGAAGAATCAAATCTATTGGTAGGAGAGAACCAAAGAATATTTGCAAGCAGAGAGAACTATGGGGCTTCAGATGAGATATCCCAACCAAAAACCCTTTTCCTTCAAAGCCCAATTTTGAGGGATTAAAAGCTATGAAGCTATAAGGAACAAATATGATGACAATCTCTGGATTTTCTTTGAAATTTTCAAATTTCATGGGCCATAATTAATAGAAAGGATATGGAGTGATTGTGAGGAGTGGTACACTTCCCTACCTATGTCTCTCAAAATGAGCGAGATGATCTCCCCAACCAATCTAAGCTGGTCCTACAGAAGGGCTAAAGCATTAATATAAATATTATAGTAGCTCAAAACCAAGTGGATAGGGATGCATTACAGACCTCCATTGCTCCTTGAGCCACCCACTGCAGTTTTTGTCACTATAGAGTAAAGTCCTGGGGACTTATATACATGGAAGATGAAGGTTAAATTCAACAAAAGTTGTCTTAAAAATCCTAATCATTTGGATGAAGAGGCAAAGGACATATATTATCTCAATTCCAAATATGATGAACTTAATAGGAAAAGGGATGCAAAGAGGCAGAGGACTCATCAAAGAGCAGGAGGACCTACTCAGGCTTAGGAAGGGGAGGGTGATGAGGTATAAACAACCTCATTTTTATGATAAGCTAAATACCCTTCTTTGTTCTTACCAACCACTTTATCCATGACAATTTGTTTATTTTTAGAAGCAATAATTGTCTAATTTTTATAAAATGGTGTATAAATCTTTATTTCTCAAATTGATTAGAATCAGCTAACTAATGTTGATATAATGGTATAGACTTTAAGTAATTGTACAAGACTTATGCACGACCAATGAATGGAGTGGGCTTCAAGTGGTTGAAGTTAAAGCATCAGAAGTTTGGGCACCAAAAATTTAGGCATGCATAGTGGAACAATTTCTTTTTAAAGCTTTCTATTAATTTTCTATTTAAGACTTTATGGCTCCACTCAAAGCCTTTATTATGTTTTATGTCACGAACATCAATTAGTTGGTTAGTTGTAATCCTATTTAAGACTTTTTCAATGGTATTCTCTCGCCATCTGAAAATTAGGATTTTGTAGTAGTATAGTATATATATGTGTGTAACTACCAAAACAAGGATATGTTATTATGATATATTATGAATACTGTTTAGCTATGTTCTTAGTGTTGTTACACTTTTATGATATGAATAAATAAATATCGCCAGTCTTATTCTGAGTCAATAGTTCTAAGTGATGGAAGTACCATGAATAGATTTATTTTGAAGTTATGAAAGTACCACATGCGATTTAAGCTAATCATAGGAACGCCTGAGAGCTAGCCACTTGAGGGATCTCATAGAGTAGATAAGTATTTTTATTGTTACTATTGTTATTTCCATTCTGTGCATGTCATATTTAGATGAACATTACTTTGTGTTGAGCTCTATTATGTATTCCTATAGGTCATAGTTTTAAGTTTATGATCTTTAAGTTATTTTTACTTGGAAATTCTGAAGCAACCACTCCTGTTGTTAATTACAAGTTGTTAAGTGTACTTTTTGTTAGTAGTTAGTCGCCTTCGTTTAAATTTCATAGTTTAGCTGCAAGTGTTGATTAACACATAATTTACATTATTTCTAGAATAGGAATTTGAATGCTTTCTAGCTTAAACAATTTTGTGCTTTCTAGTTTAATTTATGTTTTCAACTATTTCAACAATTCAGAAAATCTTGCTAAGAGAGATGGACAAAATGTCCCCTATTACATATAGCCTTCAGACACTACCTAATTGACATAATTGACATATTTTTAACTAAATTCTTAGGACCTTATGACAACCTCTCAGGTAAAAGCCTAAAATAGATGCTTTCGAAAAAAACTATGGATTCTTGGAAAAAAATTATCAAAACATAATAGTAATCAATAGCATCTATACAAGGCAATGAATTGTTTGAAAAAATGCCTCAAAGAAATGTGGTTTCATGGTGATTTCCATCACCATGCGACCACATTTCTTTGAGGTACTTCTTCAAACAATTCACTACCTTGTTTATGCTACCACATTTTCCATACATGTCTACCAAATTATTTTATCAAATAGCTCACTACCTTGCTGCTATGGCTAAAAGCCTAAAATAGGTGCTTTCGAACAAACTATGGATGCTTGGAAAAAATCCATCAAAGCATAATAGTAAGCAATAGCATAGACAAGGTAGTGAAATGTTTGAAAAATTCCTCAAAAAAATGTGGTCTCATGGTGATGTCCATCACAATGAGACTACATTTCTTTGAAGCACTTTTCCAACAGCTCACTCTCTTGACTATGCTACCACATTTTCCATACATGTATACCAAAGCATTTTATCAAACAATTCATTGCCTTGCTACTATGGCTAAAATCCCAAAACAAGTGTTTTCGAAGAAACTATGGATGCTTGGAAAACATCTATCAAAGCATAATAGTAGGAAATAGCATAGAAAAGTTAATGAACTATTTGGAAAAATGCCTCAAAGAAATGTGGTCTCATGGTGATGTTCATCACCATCAAACCACAATTCTTTGAGGAATTTTTTCAAATGGTTCACTACCTTGTCTATGCTACCACATTTTCCATATATGTCTACCAAAGTATTTTATTAAAGTACACTAAAAAAAAATTCAAACAGTTCACTGCCTTATCTATGCTACCAAATTTTTCATACATAACTACCAAAGTACTCAATTTTTTTTTACTATCTCATACATTATAATACATTACTTGTGTCACTATTCTAGTTTTCATAATTGAATAATGTTGTTTTATTTTCACATGATGCAAGCAGAGAAACCTCTTGATGTTCATAGGGAAATGGAACATGGTGTGTCTTCTACAATAGATAGCTTGATGCCTTTGATGGTGGTATAAGGAAAATTAGTAAATTTCAAATTAAATCCATTGTTATAGTTGTTTATTATTGAAAAATCAAATGATTATTGATTTGTAGTTTAATTTCTATCTGGATGGTTTCTATAGGACTTTGGAACACCATAGCTTGAGCATGTCAATGTTACAAATGAGGAGAGAGATCATATGGCGATGGTAAGTGATTATTTTGTTAAATATTTCAATTTTTATAATGTAATTTATATATTAATGTCTATACTTTTTATTGCAATAGGTAAAGCTCCATGAAGAAATAAATAAGAGGAGCATCCCTCAAGTTCAAAGAAAATCTATATCATACGCATTTCCATCCCCTTGACGATCAAAGGCCGCCCGTGATCTATTTTCTTCACTTGGAGGGGAATGAGTTTTTATTGGGGTCCTTTGTTGTATGCCTGTATGGCATTTTTGGACTTATATTATGTATTGAATATGCTTGAAACTGTATGCCTATATGGCTTTCTTGTAAGTTTATATGGCTATTTTGTATATATGTTATACTTATATCAACATATATTGATGTATGCCTATATGGATATTTGGTTAATACATATATTTTTATTGATGGTGTCCATATTTACATTATAAATCCATGCTTCAATGGATATTTATAGATGGTTTACTTCAAATATTTAAAATCCAAGTGTATTACATGCACTCTTCCTTTATATTACTATAAATATATAAAATTTGAACATTATGCACTCTTCCTTTATAAAGTTTAAAATCCAAGTGTTCATGTGTATGCTTCATGTTTTCTGTGTAGACTTCATGTATTATGTGTATTCACATGTATGCTTCATGCTTTCTATGTATACTTCATGCGTTCATGTGTATGCTTCATGCTTCATGTGTATATTTCATGTATTGTCTGTATTTACGTGTATGCTTCATACTTCCTATGTATACTTCACATATTCACATGTATTCTTCATGCTTCCTATACATACTTCATGTGTTTGTGTGTATGTTTCATGCTTCCTATGTATACTTCATGTATTGTGTGTATTCACATGTATGCTTTAGGATTCTTGTGTATATTGGGGTGTATTACATGTATTCACGTGTATGTCTCATGCTTCCTATGTATGCTTCATGTGTTCACATGTATGCTTCATGTATTCATGTGAATGCTTCATGTTTCTTGTGTATACTTCATGTATTATGTGTATTCACATGTATGCTTCATGCTCCATGTGTATACTTCGTGTGTTCATTTGTATGCTTCATGCTTCATATGTATACTTCAAGTATTATGTGTATTCATGTGTATGTTTCATGATTTTGTGTATAATTCATTTGTTCACGTGTATTCTTCACGCTTCCTATGTATACTTCATGCATTATGTTTATTCACATATTACATGTATTCGCATATATGCTTCATACTTTGTGTATTATGTATATCTATTTGTTTGATTCATGACTAGATGCATCTTCAACAAGATTTCTACATGCATATTTATGATTACCTTATGCTTAGAAATTATAAAAATATTAAAAGCGTTGTCTATCAAAATGCTTTCTAGGTTGATAAGCATTAACATAAAAGGGAGAACATTTCATTTGAGAAAGGAATCCATAACATCATTAAAGAATTCAATTAAGAATAGAACCTTAGGCATTATTGCAAATAAATTTATTTAGGTTCTCACGAATAGTGATGATATGATTTAGGTTGTGACTTTCCAAAGGTGAAAAGTTGTGACCCTTCAAATAGGAAAGACTATGACCCTTTTATAATGAAGGGTGGTGACCATGTCTAGCATAGATGTGCCCACCTGGGCATGTGGGCACTAACGGTTTGGCCCCACAAAGAACAAAACAAAAAGTAGCCTACCTTGCAACTTTACACTACTTGTGTTTGACAGTTTTTGGGGCATCAAAAAAACTTTCACCACATGCAAACGACTCAAAGATATCAAAAACTGAGAGAGGTTATTGTAGAGGAGCCCTATGTGATCTCATACCTTCAAATGAAATGTTTCTAAGTGCCACATTTTCCAAGTAACACCTCATCAAAGTTTGCTACCTTTTTACACTTTGGTCTCTTAAGAGATATTGTCAGTGCAATGTAGCTAGGACTATTCTGACATGGTTGGGTGCAAAAAAGACCTTTCCTAGTGTAAACCTACCCATCCAGATGTGTTGGAACTATCATTTTGGTCGCATGATGAATAGAAAAAAAATTACACCACCTTGCAACTTTGCACTACATGTATTTGATGATTTTTCCATCAACTAAAAACTAGACACCACAAGAAAATGACTCAGAGATATTGAAAACCGAGAGAGGTTATTGTAGAGGGGCCTTATGTGATCTTGTACCTTTAGATGGAATGTTTCTAAGTACCGTGGTTTTCTAGTAACATCTCATCAAAGTTTGTTTCCTTTTTACACTTTGGTCTCTTAAGAGATATCATTGGTGCAATGTAACTCAAACTGTTTTGGCATGTTTGGGTACAAAACAAGGCCTTTCCTAGTGTGAACCTACCCATCTAACTGTGTTGGAACTGTTGATTTGTTTACACAATTAACGGAATGAAAATTGCACCACCTTACAACTCTACACTGTATGCATTTGACAATTTTTCCATCAATTGAAAACTAGACACCACAGGCAAACAACTTGGAGATATCAAAAACTGAGAGAGGTTATTGTAGAGGAGCCTTATGTGATCATGTACCTTTAGATAGAATGCTTCTAAGTTCCATGGTTTCTGAATAACACCTCGTCAAAATTTTCTTCCTTTTTACACTTTGGTCTCTTAAGAGATATCGTCGGTGCAATGTAGCTCAGACTATTTCAACATGTTTGGATGCAAAATAGGACTTTACCTAGTGTAAACCTACCCATCAAGATGTGTTGGAATTTCCATTTTGGTCACACAACAAACAAAACAAAAATTACACCGCCTTGCAACTTTACACTGCATGCATTTGAAGCTTTTTCTGTCAACTAGAAACTAGACACCACTGGAAAATGACTAGGAGATATAAAAAACTGAGAGAGGCTATTGTAGAGGGGCTCTACATGATCTTGTACCTTTATCTAAGCTACTTTGGTCTCTTAAGAGATATTGACGACACAATGTAGCTCATACTATTTTGGCATCTTTGGGTGTGAAATAGGACCTTGAATAGAGTAAACCTACCCATACAAATGCATTGGAACTATCGATTTGGTCACATGATGAACACAACAAAAATTACACCACCTTGCAACTTTACATTGCATGCATTTGACACTTTTTTCATCAACTAAAAACTAGACACCAAGGACAAACGGCTCAAAGATATCAAAAATTGAGATAGGTTATTATAGAGGGGCCCTACATGATCTCGTACCTTTAGATGAAATGTTTCTAAGTTCCATGGTTTTTGAGTAACACCTTGTCAAATTTTTCTACCTTTTTGCACTTTGGTCTCTTAAGAGATATCTTCGGTGTAATGTAGCTTAGAATGTTTCAGCATGCAAAGGTGCAAAACAATACCTTTCCTAGCGTGAGTATACCCGTTCGGACACGTTGGAACTATCAGTTTGATCGTACAATGAACATAGAAGAATCTACACAAGCACGTTCCTCAACTTTTGATCTTTGAATATGCTTTATAGGATCATTATTGCTAAATTGGAAATTTCCTAATTGAGCCCATAAGTGCTAATATCAACCTTCAACTTTTGAATTCCCTCAAATTCTTAAAAATGCTCATTTTTAATCTCTCCATGCACCCTCCTTCATAAGAAACACCTTCCATTGTTGTCTTTATTTTCTCAACTTCATGTCTCTTAGATTGCCACTCTCTCTCAACATTAACCTCCTTTTCTTTGACGATAAAATCTTCTTCTTATCTTTTAATTCCTTATCTAAGTGATTAATTTTAGTATTCAGTTGTTTTCTTCAATTTGAACACTTCCAACTATTGATTTTTGTATCTACAACTTGATCATCCACACATTTTTCCTCATCTCCACTGCTTTTATCTATTAACACCCCTTTCTATTCCTTTTCATGATCTTCTAACTTCTTTTTCATATCTTTTGCTTTGAGATTTAGATCTGCTACTCTATCATCAATTCTTAGGACAACAAAATCCCTTTGTTTGATAGAGTTTTCAATGTCTTGAACACTTTTATGTAACTTTGTAGCCATTTTTTATCATCTTTGGAAATTTATTTCTAATTATAGAATGCAAATGTTTCTTTTAGCAAGTTCTTTATGAAACTTGTCTACCTTTATAGATAAGACTTTCATGTGTCCACTACAATGATTCTCTTTTTTAGCACTTACATCTGATATTGCTACACAACTTCTTATGAAATACAAAACCTCTTGAGTTTATCCACTTCTCCATTGTCATTTTCCCATTCAAGTGTTTTTCTGGCTAATTTCTTTTTCATTTCATACATTCTAGTACATGTTGCCTCTAGTTTTGGAATGTGGATGATGCATATACATTTCAAGCTAAAACCTAAAAATTCCTAAAGAGAACTATTCTAACCCATAACTATATTTTTATCAACAAAAGACAATGAATGTAATTTTTCTCACATAAGTATGCATTTATCCTTGAATAGTGAAATGCAACAAAAGATGGTGAATTCCATTTATCACATAAATATGCATTTTGACTTGATAGTGAAACACTACAAAAGATGATGATGTCCTAGTTGAAGTCCCTTAAGAGAATCCTTTTTTTCCTACACATATTGGGCCAATGTAATTGTGAATTTGAAGGGTGGTTATTGATTGATAATTGGATATGGGAGGTTGTGAGGATGTTATGTGTTGGTATTGATAAGAGAGAGAAATGGGATTAGAATATTGGAGTTGTTGATGGGTATATGAGATGGGATTAGAAGTTTGGAGATGATATGATGAATTAAATGGGATAGATGTTGAGATATGAGGAGAAGATATATAATGTTGAGGTTGTGGGATATGTGACATGAGGAGAAGGGATATAATGTTGAGGTTGTGGGATATGTGATATGAGGAGAAGGGATATAATGGTTGAGAATTTTGGGAGGCCATAATTTTCTTTCATGAATGGGACCTTGTGATAGGCATCCAAGAGAGAGACCTAGAAATGATGAAATGGAATGAGGATGATTAAGGATGACTGGGTAGACCTTGTATATGAGATGATGGATGTAAAGGGGATAATGGTAAAATGGATGGAAAAGGGATAATGATAAAATGGATGGAAAAAGGGATAATGATGAAAAGGGAGATACAAGACCAATATTTTCTCAATATAAACTAGATCATTGATTGATGATAATGGGGTTTTCTTACACTAGACTTTTACAATCATCTAGGCAAGGCTTGGAGTTTCTCGCTCAATCTTGGATAATCACTTGACTAAGGCTTGGATAGAGGATGAATTTTCTTACCTAAGCTTGGATAATCACTTAGACAAGGCTTGAATATGCTTACTTAGGCTTGGATAATCACCTAAGAAAGGATTTCATGGGGATTTTGATAACAAGGATTTGATGATGGTTGTGATGACTAGCTTATGATAATGTATGAAAATTCTAAGATGAGGGAAATATGATATTTTGGATGGATATGATGGAAATGGTTGATGTTTCAAGTGAGATGATGGTTTAGGAAGGGTCTGTCAAAACTGCTCTAGGGCTAAAAAGGTCAAGTTTGCAAATTGAGGTCTTAAGATGGTCAAATGGTGAAACCATAAATATGCATATAATCTACCCCATATTCACTGTATATGTGTAAAAGTGCAATAGCAAAAAAAGAAAAACTTTAATTTTAAGAGGGGAAATATATCCTTCCTATGCCATATGAAATTTGGAACCAAAACATAAGTAAAGTTAGAATATAGAAACAAAAAGTCTAACTATCAACTGCAATACATTAATATCAATAACATGACTTTAAAAATTCAATGTGCGTACTTACAAATTAATCCAACGTTCACCATTTGGGTCTTCTCTACTCTTTATTGTGTCAAGTATTGCCTCATGTTCAGACTCACACACCTTCCACAAGTTCTTGTTCAAAGGTCTACCCCGATATTGTATCAAATGAACATTAGATGCCACGACAAGGTTTCAGTTATGAAGAATCTTTTGATGTGTGTCAAATTCCTCAAACAACAAAACATTAACACTCTTATGTGGGTACCTTCTAAGCCGTGTTCCAGTAACAACCACTGATCCTGTAGGTATTCAATGTTTTCTTCATCTGTAACTAGGCCTCCAATTTCTTTTTGGCCTCAACACAATGGCAAAAGTAATAATTTGTTTCCTCTTCATTGTCTTCATTTGCAATAACTACATAAATATGTCAGGTAAAAGAACAAAGCTATGTCACACTTTATAAAGGAAATGGCCAACACTGATCCAACTTTTAAACTTGAATCACTAAAAAGTGGCATATACGTTTTGAATTTTGAAATGATGTAAACTAGTAAAATATGTATTTTTTAGTATATTTTATGTTTGTATTTTAAAAATAAAAATAAAAAAATATTTTAAACTAGTTCTTATTAAATTAACACTATAATTTAGTTGTTGATAAAATGCTAAAAATGAAGTTGCATGTGACGTCAAACTTTTTATAGTAAATTTTAGTTTTTTTCTTTCAAATTTTTTGTGTATTTATAACTTGAAACTTTAGTGCATGGATATATATTTTTCCAATATTGATAAATATATATTTTTAAATAAATATTAAAATGTGTGTGAATCAAAAAACAGTTGTTTCCATTGGACGTCAACTTTCATATTAAATATTTTTCTAAAATGGAAAAAAAATATACCATCTTGAAATGGATTATTTTATCTAGTGCATCATATTTTTTTATATTTTTTTAGTAAGTTTTAGTATTTTTCCTTGGAATGGTAATCAACCTAATATTTTGTGATGATAACCTAATTTTAGTAAAAATAAAAAATAAAATATAAATAATAATTAAACTATTAAAATAAATATATTTTTCAAAACTACACTTATGGATCTATAAAAGGGTATTTTTTATATTTTTAAAAAAATGTTGTTTACATTAGTAGGAGTTATTGAAACTTCAAGTTTTTCAAATAATTTTAAGTTTTTGGTAAATTGGACTCAAAGTGGCACTCCATATATTTTTAGCCAACAATTTTAGTTGAAAAATATGTGGAAGTATCTAACTTAGCTAGAATGAATCTTACTAGATCTTAAATTTGACCAAAATTAATTTTTAGTTAGAAATACTTAAATTCAGTTATGCTGATAAGTTGGCTGAAAGTGTGACACAACTTTGTGCTTTTACCCTGCCTTGCATTGATATGTGCAACAAATTAAATGAAATTAATCAACACTAAAAAAACTCTACAAAGAAAGATAACATTAGGGATTTCAAAAACTATGCAAGTAGATATATTACCTGATTGAACTAAATCTAATATGTGGTCAAAGTTAACCGATGATTCCATCTGTGTTAGTTCTAGTGTCAAGAAATGATGCATGTCAATTGGGCCAGGAAAACTTAACCACCATTCATCAACCCACTCCTTTGACTGGCACTCATTCCAGGCTTGAATTGTACATAAGAACAAAAGCATGCCATCTTCCATGTATGGATACTCCATGAACCTACATTTTAGTTTTTGAAAGAGTGTAGCTCACTTGATCTTTTCATTTTACAACAATCCTCATATTGAGCAATGTTACTATCATTTATCAACCAAAAAAATATACAAATTTAAGACTTACCTTCATTACCTAGACCCATCAAAGCATTACACCACTCAACGATTGATTTTGCATCTGTCAACTTTGCATTGTCTTGTTACTTTAACTCTTCTAGTGCTATGGCTCTTTAGATACATGATCTTGCACCATCATGCTCCCCCTTTCCATGCCCATCCTCACAAAAGTTCCACATATATTGAACACCTATAATATTATGTATCCTACTCAAGCAATAGGACATCAACAAGTTCTTTAATTATGATGCATAGTTATTCGACCATATGATATGTTGACTGAATGATATGCTTCTTCTAGCCAAATCATTTTAGAACACCTAAAAGAAACCTTGTATGAACTCTGTAGAATGTGTGTGTAGTAACCAAAATGTATCCCTTTACATTTTCTCACTTGTTTGGGCCCTCCTAGTTAAAATGGACTTAATTTTTCTTTAATTTAGTGTTGTAAAATGTATTTATTTACATCTTCAAACTAAGTTTTGGGCCCTCTTAATTAATTGAGATTTATTATGCCTTAATTGGCCCTATAATTCATTTACAAGCCTAATAAATTATATTTTTCAAAAGGGAAACTCGGCAATAATTAATGCTTACACATAACACTTTAACTTGAGCAATGTGTGTTCCAGGAATAGGGACCTGGGACCCATTTTCCAATGGGAAAATGGGTCCTCCTTAGGCCTTTGAGGTCATCCTTGGGCCTGTGAACCATATTTTAAATTATTTTTTTGGTGGGTTTTAATGTCTCTAAATGCATATTCAGATGTTGGCTTGTGATATTTGAATTTTTGGAAATTAACGATACATACCTAGAAATACAAGGTTATTTTCTAAGTTTCACCCAACATTTTTTTATGAGAGAAAAAGTATAGAAAAGTTTATGATCAAGAGCATTCAATGGTAGAAATATAAAAAATTTATTGCAGTAATCAAAATCCAATCATCATGCCAAAAGTCTTCTTGCATCATGCATGTTTATGAAGCAAACATTGTGATGTAGGTTTCATGATCCATTCAAGTGTTCAAAAGCATTATTTCAAGCAAGATTCAAGATCAAAATCCAAATCCATTTCAGCCATATCATGCAAGTTGTAGATCTACATTATCAAGGTTCATTGAAGGGTTTGTTGAGTGGTAACATAGGTTTTTTCATTCTTCATTCCCTCTTTCAAGCATTATTTCAATCCAGGTTTTAATTACCAAAATGAGGTTTGACAAAGGAAAACCCCCATTCACCAAAAACAAACATTTTTCTCTCTTGTGTGTGTGATTGCAGATTTATATTGAAGAAGGCTTGAAGATCTTTTGAAGAGAAAAATTGAAGAAGTTTTCAAAGTTGCAAAAGTTGTCAAAGTTGTCATCTTCTCATAGAAACTCAAATCCCAAAGTTGTTTCAGATTTTTTGACACTAAAACCTAGAGAATATGGAAGTACATAGATAGGACTAGAGGCTCCCAAAATTTGCAGAAAAACCCTCACCAAAGACCCATTTTCCCATGGGAAAATGAGTCCCAGGCAGGTTTCTAGAAACAACATTTCATGAAAGGTACACAAGATTCTCCCCTTCTCATATCTGCATTTTGATTTCTATTTCTATTAGCATGAGTTTATCTTCAAGATCCAAGTGTTAGATTTCATTTTGGAGTTAGTTTACTATTTTTTAGTTTTTCTCCCCAAAGTGTTATTTGACTTGGACCCTCGTCCTCAAGCATAGAAAGAAACCAACAGATTCGCCCATTGAATTGATTCACCTAAAAGGGTTGTTAGTTAATTCTTTGAGGAGATCTTGTTTCTTGAATGATTGTGGGAAGATAGGTTACCTTAGTTTCCATACTTTGAACCCTGTATTTTCTCTCCTTATCATTTTGGTGATCCCGACTTTTGAGCATTGTAATTTTTTGATTTTAGAGTCTGTTTTCCACCCTAGATCTAAGTGTTACATTCATTTGCATTACATTGCATTTATTTTCATTTCATTTAGTTTTCTTAACGTGCATTAACTTGCATCTCATTTAGGGTTTAGGTTTGCATTTTTGCATTCTTTAAAATCTAGAAAAGATAAAAAAATTTAGTCATTTTGCAAAGAATTTACATAGCATTTCATGATCAAAACTTTAAAAAAGAAAATTGAATCAAAATTGCATTTTAAATTAGGTCTCCTAGTTTATCATTTAACATCATTTTGCACTTGCATTTAGACTTCATTTTTCATAAATCTGAAACTGTAACCAATTGTCTTAGTCCAAAATTTGAAAACTTAAAAAATATCTTAGAAATATGTAAAATCATTTTTAAAAATATTGAACTAGAACCCATTCGCCCAAGGGAAAATAAGTCCCTGATTAGGGATTTTTCCTATATTTCTAGGCATCAAAATCTTTTTTTTTGTATTTTGTTTTGTTGTTTTCAGTTTTGTTACAGTTTGTAGAATTTTTGTTATCTCAAATTGATCATATTAAGCTTCATTGGATAAATTTAGTGCATTTTGTGAATTCAAAATTGCATTTATAATACATCATTTTTCAGGCTTTTGCATAGTATAACCAGAAACTTATCTTGTTTAGAATCCAAAAATTTCTCTCCTTTTACATATTTGCATTGCATTGATTGCTAATGGCATTCATCTAGTGCCTATCCTCCATTTTGGGTCCACCTAGGTATGTGAAACTTGTATGAGCTTCAAAACTTGGTGTCCTATTTCCAATACTATTGTGAGATGAGTTTGAGACTCATGTCATCTTGTGCCACATCAATCATCGTGGATCTTGTGCTCTCTAACTCTTTCACTCATAGTGTTGACACTAGTCAAACCACTATGGATCATAGCTTTGACACTTCATTCCCTATGACCTCCTTACCAACAACCAATGTTACTAATGTTGAAACAATGGTTGCTAATGTCCCTCAAGAGAACCTTAGAAGAATGGATGAAGAATTAGAGAAATTGCAAAATTTGAAGTGTTTTGATTACATGGTTGGTATTGTGATTACTATCATAGATAACATGAGACTAATGCTTGAAAATGAACATGGAATAGAGATTATCTGTATCCTAGCTCACATTGCTGATAAACTTGTCACTATGATGAATGGTTGTGCTCAAGCTTTGGGATATACTCAAAGTCAAGGTGGAAATCCAATTTCTCCTTCCACAACTATGACCTCTATTCCTACATACACTAATCCAATTGTTACTACAACCATACAACCTACCAGCAATGTCCATATGACCTTGAGTATTTCCACTGGGAATCCTTCTAACTTTGTGCATTCCAATCTCATATCTCCTAACCCATCTCCCCTCACAAATTTATGATTCACTTTCCCTTCAAACACATATACACCTCCACCTTATTCACCTCCATCTCACAACACAAAAAATGATCCCATCCTTAACACACTTTTGCAAAATGTTTCATCCCTCCAACAACAAATTGCTACACTGAATCAAAATCACAATGACCAACCTTCACAATACATCAAAACAAATCCATTATCCTTGGAGATATTGAGAATACAAATCTCACAACGTATAGAGGTTCCTAGATTTGAGAATTATGGTGGGAAAGAGATCCTATTAGCCATGTTTTTACATACACAACCTTATGTAGTGACTTCATTTTTTAGGGTAAACTCTTGGCTAAACTCTTCCCTAGATCCTTGAAAGATATTGCTTTAGAGTTTTTTTTCTCTTTACCGAATAATTAAATACGTTCATTCAATGAACTTAATGATTCTTTCTACGATCACTTCCAAATTCACATGACCCTAGTTGATTAATGATATGTAAACAAAAGGATGATAAAAAGGTCACTAATTTCATAGTGCGATACCAAATGCTTTACTCACAAATAAACATTAAGATTCCTAATGTCGACTCTCAAAGAATGTTTATTTCCAATTTACAAAACAAAATCCAAGCTAAACTTGAGATGTTGAAATTTCCCTCCTTCACACATTTGTGTACAACCCTCCATGATTATCAAAATTCGGTTAGTAGTCGTGAAGTGAAAACTCCCTCTTGTCATCCTAAAAAAACCAAATCCACAAATCAAAACAACTACCAACCATTTAAGAAACAAAATAATTTTTATAACTGAATTCCCCTCAACCAACTCAACATATTGACACCCAAGTGGCTACTATAAAGACAACAAATCCATACCCACTTGGAGATAGGAATAGAAATTTCACTCCTCTTCTTGATACCCTTCATAATATCATGTTGCAGCTCTTAGACAAGGATTTGATTTCCTTACCTCCCATTAGAGCTCCCGATCCTACTAAACCTTTACCTTCAAACTATAGACCAAATACCTATTTTCATTTTCATCAACAAAATGGACAATAATATAGAATACTACAAGAATATTAAACAAACATCTTGTGCAAGACCTCATTGATTCTAATCATATTTTAATTGGTAGTGTTAATGATCAAGGTAATAAATATGTAGCTCCTCCTAATCAAAACTTGCAAATATTTACTAATCTTATGCCAAATCATAATATCTCCTTTGTCAAAGCTAGTGAAACAAAGAATGATGTGTTGAATGTTGACACAGATGATGAAAACATGAAAGACAATGAGGAAAACCTTATGGATGGATTTTTTGGATTCATTGAAGCTAAACCTTGTAAGGGCCAAACCAATATGCCCCTTGACATTTCTTTCTCACAGAATGGCATACTTAAACAAGTACTCGATGGTACTCTTTACATAGCTAGAAGAATCAATGACAAGCCTACTAATAGGATATTAATTGATCTTGTTTGTGTAGAGAATGAGATCACTAAATAATTCTTGTTTGTGCATGATCTTTATCAAGATACATACAAAAATCTAAAAGCATGTATCAAAACACATAATGGTTTTGCTTTCCCTACGATAGTTTTGATAACTATCCCTCTAAAAGTTGGACCAAAAATATCACGTGTCTCCTTCTCCATCATCTCGTCATCAGACCAATTTCATGCAAAGTTAGGCTACTCATGGCTTTGCTTCATGAATGTCATCTCATCAGTTGTGCATAAATGTCTAAATTTTCCATTTGGCAATGAGATCTTTACTATGCATCATAGTGGCTTTAATCATGTATCTTCCCATGGGAATTTCTCATTAGATTTCTTTTGGACAAAACCTATTGAACCTATTAAACCTCGTGAAGACTTATTTTTCAAATCCAATCAAAATTTTAAGGAAAAGTGCATAGCAGATTTATCCCTTACCAATATGCCTCAACCCATGATTGAGCCTCCTATCCTTGATGAAACAATAATTGAACCAAAAGCCCTTCCAAGTAACCAAGACCAACCTATGACAAATCCTTCACCCATTTCATATAAGAGACCACAAGATAACCAAGTAACTCCCATTGTGCCTCCTAAAATCAAAAAATTAACAAAGCTAAAGAGAAAGTGGTTGAACAACCTTCCATGGTTCCTTTGATTCCTCCCTTGCGAGAAGAAAAGAAACCTATGGTTGATAAACCCGCTCCTACACAATTACAACTTAAAAATCAAACAAAGAGAAATAAAAATGCTAGAGAACATAGGCATAGATGTTGTGCTATTGCTCATATGATACAAGAAAAACATGAAAACACAAAAAATGAAGCGATATAGGATGATTCTACAACTTTTCCATGTTGATGTTTGTTTTACTACCCACCGAATGCAAAATAAAATGTCCAAAGACACTCTATCCTCTCTTGAAAAACCACCACATTTGCTAAGATTGAGAGAAGATCATGTGGCGATTCCAAGGTTTCTTTTGTTAGGTCTTGACGTGTGGATAAGCTCAATGGGCATTGTGATATGTTGGTAATACACAAAGGGACTTATGCTAGGCTTGTTCAATTCACAATGAAGGTCTAGAAAATGAAGCTCTATTGTTTGGGTCTTGGATCATGAACTTCAAGCAAACTAAAAAGGAGATAAGGGTTTAGAAGTTCTAATCTACTCCTAAGAATTCAAGAGACGGTATGGACTCGGTGGAACCAATAACAACACTTTGCTTCGCCACACTGAGGAAAACTACACAAAGTGAGTGCAATCTTCTAAGGGGTGTGCTTATGATTTTTACGTCATGAATAACTACCATCAAATCAAACAATATTTATCTAGATAGAAGTTAAGCATCGACAATATAGGCTCAGGCTAACTTTACGCATTGAACAAAAATAATTCATTCAAAGTATGAGCAAGAGTTTCACCAATCCATAATATCAAATCTTTCATTCATCTAACATACATGAAATAAAATATAAACTATGATGAGGGATAAGAACCATGCCAACCCCAAAATAATAGAGGTAATCACCATCAATTCTAACAATGCATTACTTATTACTTTGGTAGTTGTATGCAACAATTTACTTATCTCAACATGTTTTTCAACATGCTCCCATGTTTTACAAATGAGGGGCGAGCTCAATTTATAGGCTCCTCAATTACAATTCAATGGCCAAGATTGATTTCAAATCAACGATCGAGATTACAAAATAAAACCCTAATTAGGGTTTATCACAACTAACTACCTCTCAACCAATGAAAAAATTACATTTGGGGACACTTGTCCTTCTACTAAATATAAACCAATTTCATAGATAAGTCAGGTTCATTGAACCTAGACATATTGACTTGGAACAATTTGATTGGTTGGAAGATGACGAGGCGCCACCTCAACATGTTGGATGTCATCCTGGGTCACTTTGTTCTTTCTTCATGTACTTTCCTTAGAATATTTTCCTCATCAACAACTCTGTCCTTTGCACTTGTATTTGAATCTTTGAGGTCTAGAAGTCTAATCTTCCTCCAGGCGGACTTGGAACTCCTCATGCCAAGCTTGGGTGGACTTTTCCTTTGGCTTGCCATGTGCATTCAACTTTGGGCAGACTTTGTCTTTGGCTGGACAATGTGTCAGACCATGTGTTAGACTATGTGCTGGACCATGTGCTTATTCCTCTGGGTGAACTTGATGATGCTTGCACCATGTTTACCTTGCCTAGCCTTTGGATGCATTTCTTGCTTTCATCCAGATCATCTAAACAAAACCCTGCTTGGAGATTTTTCTTGTTTTTTATGCTTGGAGGCACAATTTTTTTTATTATGAAGATAAAAATGTTGACACCATGACCCATTGGACCCAACCCTAGGTCAACTTTAAAAAAAGTTGAAAAAAGGAAAAAAGAAAAAAGCAAGTGAAAAAGCTTCTTCCTAGATTGGTCCCAAAGTGCCAAAAATAGATAAAGCAAAAAGCAAAAAAGTAGAATCCCAATAAAAATAGGAAGTGTCAGAATTGACTCAAAGCAATGGTGTTCTTCATCCTCTAGACCTTCTAAGCATTTTGATGATGTCTAGGCACTATTCTAGGCTTGACTTAGGTGACCACCTGAAAAACTCTAACTCCTCATTATAAAAGAAAACTGGTGATTAGCAGTTGCGACACCAAGGCAAAAAAAAGAAAAAACAAGGGGTCCCCATTTGCAATGGGGCGATGTGTGAAAAGGTCACAACATCTAGCACCAACTTGAATAAATGTTCCTAAACATTTCAAAGATAGAATCTACTGCAAACTCCAAATCTTAGATTAATTCTAACTAACTTACCCCTTGGCTAAGAAGATTACTCAAAAGAGAAGAGGAATCCTAAATTGTATCAAGATATTTTATCCTCCAATTATGAGTGTGTGAAAATGCGTTTATTTTCATCTCATAAGACAATATGACTCTTTGTTTCCATCATGGCAGTATGTGTAGTTTGTCTTAACTCCAAAAGCATCCTTGGATAGAGCCTCACTGCCAGCGAGTGTCCATAGCCCCGACAAGGTTATCTATATAATCTCACGGAGATTGCTCTACTTTCGGCGATTTATTTTTTTATTTATTTCTTTGTTATTGATTGTATGCCTATAGAGATGTCTGCACACCCAAAGCCAAGTGTTTTGATCTTTCATTTTTCTTTCTTTTTGTTTGTTTTGATATTCTTTTCTTTTCACATATCTCCACACTTTAGCTTGTAAGCAATGAAGCTCACATGGGTTTGAGCATTATAGTGGCGCTAAAGTAAGACTTTTGATTATTTTATGTTTGTTTAGCCATTCCTTTGCCTAGGAAACCATAATGACTTAGAGAATTTATTAAGTGTGTGAGATATAATAATTGTAAGACTCAATGTCAAGATTCAATACATGATTCCCTTTCCAGTCAAGTACTAACCTTAACCAAATGATGAAGTTGAAAAAGAACAACCTTGGATTCAAAATTACTTCATAAAATAATTATCCAAGAAATGGACTTGAACATAATTTAGCACAAATGCTAGAGTTCTTAATATACAACACCCTTCACAAATGGGAGCCCCTTTATTGAAAGTGAAACAAATGGACAAGAAAACTAAACTAAGAAAGAAAAACAACTAATCTAAAGCAAACAAAGAAAACCTACTCTCAACAAAAACAAAATTTTAAGTGAACAATAGTCAAAAGACCTAAGTATGTACAACTCCTACCATGATTTCTCAGGTTGTGTAGTAACAACAAAGCAATGGTCACAGTGCGAAGTTTTGCAAACTTATCTTTAAACTCAAAAAAATATTCTTTCAAAGGACAAATCTAAAACTCAAGCAAAACTTCAGGAAAGATTAGTAACTAGGACAACTCACCTGAACCATGATTAATCCATAAACAAGTTATCTTTCCTAAATCTCCATAATCAAAATGATATTTTTTGTAGTCAACAGTAGGGAAATATACAACCCAGTGGTCTTCATTCACAAACATGAATTCTTGCTCATCATCCATTGCTTCATCAAGAGGTCAAAGTTGATGGTGAACCATACCACTTGCATCTGCAAGATGGAGATCAACATCATGTTCCAAGCTAGGTAGAGTGTGGTGGGAATTCGACTCAAAAGGGAATTTAGAAATTTGGAACATTTCATGCATTGACTCCCTTTGAATCCCTAACAATGGGCCAAGCCCCAACCTGAATTTTTCTCCATTTTCTATCACAATTACTTGTTTATTAGGTAATGTTACATTTGTTTCAATTTCATCAAGCAATTCCTCCATGATTGTGATCATTGGATCAAGTGTCGATGCGCAATGTATTTCATATTCTGCTTCCATCTTGGTAGCCCATTAATCGTCAAACATATCATTTTGCCTCGAATCACTTATCCTTTCTTCCATCTTGTTCATGCATGATTGAAATTTTTCATCAAGGACCATTCCTTCTTGAAGTGCACAGGAACCACTTCCTTCTTGTGTCTCATCTCCACTTGAGGACCTTCTCAAACTTGTAGTTCTTCATTTTCACACAATTCCATGTGTTGACACTAGATTGCCTTTCTCACCTGAATGTATGTTGTTACTTCCTTGATCTTTACCCTCGCTTGGAGATTTTTCTTGTTTTTTATGCTTGGAGGCACAATTTTTTTGATTATGAAGATAAAAACATTGACACCATGACCCATGGGACCCAACCCTAGGTCAACTTTCAAAAAATCTAAAAAAAGAAAAAGCAAAAAGCAAAAAGCAAGCGAAAAAAGTTGCTTCCCGAATTGGTCCCAAAGTGCCAAAAATAGAAAAATAAAAAAGAAAAAAAGCAGAATCCCTAAAAAAATTGGAAGTTTCAGAATTGACTCAAAGCAATGGTATTCTTCGTCCTCCAGACCTTTTGAGCATTTTGACAACGTCTAGGCATTGTTATGGGCTTGACCTAAGTGACCACCTGACAACTCTAACTCCTCATTGTAAAAGAAAATTGGTGATTAGCAATTGTGACGCCAAGGCAAAAAAAAGCAAAAATAGGGAGTCCCCATTTGCAATGTGGTGAAGTGTGAAAAGGTCACAACACGCCGCAACATAAAACTCTACAACACAACAAGAACGACAACCTTCTGTGGATATTATCATTAGACCTCCTATTGTGATAAACTTGGATGATGATAATGAAACTGCAAAAATTGATGAGGAAGTGTATAATGAGCTAAATTCATTATTTTCCTCTTCCATGAGCTTAAATGATAATAGTCATGATGATCTTCCTGCAAAGAGTGTTTCACCACGTGTTGAGCTTGGTCATTTTCCTAGTTTGATGCTTGATGTTGTCCCTTTGGCTAGTTATCCACCTTCCACATATGATGAACAAGATTGGGATGTGGATGGCCTACTATAGGTTGACTCGCATGTGCCCTACTAGAATTTTTCTTTGTTATATTTTTCATGTTCTTTATGTGATTGCATGTACTTAATGAGATCCCCCGTATTGTTCTGTTTGATGTGTCTTCATGTTCATTCCTCTATTTGTACCTACATTCTTCGATATTTCGTAAACCTTTATCTTTTATCTTTTGTATTGTGTTTTCCTTTTGGAGATGACGTAAGGAATTGAGACATTTAGGTCTCTTCCAAGTTGACCCAAAATGTTTTCTTTTTTTTCTCTCTATGTTTCATTCTTCTTTGATCCATGAGTTATTTGGGGAATAATGGCATTTCCAGGCTCTATAATATCATTATAGAAAAGACATACGTTGGCCCTAAATATGTGGATCCCTTATGTGTTATTTTGGTATTTCATGTTGGGGGAAACCCCTCTCTTTCATGGAATAGCTTCATTTGGAAACATGTGTTTGACATAAGGCTTTCCAAATAAGCTCTCATGTCTTGTTTAGCGTTTATCATTTTTCTAATTTAAAGTAATTTCTCACAGTATGGTGTTAGCAATTTCTTTAAAGTGGGGGCATACATTGGCATTATCATTTTTGAATTTTTTGGCTATATCTCATGTTTCATAGTGTGATCTTCTTACTTCATGTGATATGTCTTCCTCTTGGTGGTGTCATTGGGTTTTATGTCCTCCAAGAGTGTGACCTTTCTTGGCATATGACTTTCCTCTTAGTGGTAATGCTACGGGTTGCATTCCCTAAGTTGCAAATATTTTATCCTAGACTTATCCTCTCTTGGAGACATTAGGTGTGATGTTCCCTAAGAGAAAACATTACATGAACTAAGAAAAATCACTTTTAACATGTCTATTTTTATTTTATTCATAAGTGTTTAGCATAGTACAACTTATTAAGTGATTTCTGGATTTGATTGTGTGTGAATTTTTTGTGATGCAAAAAATTCACATATAATCAAATCTAGAAATCACATAATAACATTATGGATTGTGGAAACTTGATATCAATAATAGCACAACGTGTTAACCTTATGAAGCTCAAAGTTCATATTCTGTGATGCCTTAGCAAAGTTATCAAAGGTATAACTTTGGTATGGTTAGTATGATGAAAGCTTGTAAACCTAGCATGACTTTCTCATTGTATGGTGAGAGCTTGTAGACTTGGCATGAATTTCTCACTTATCCACTCTTTGGGGTCTCACCTAGTGGATGGCTTGAGGTTCCACTAGGTCGTGTGAGCGCGCATTTTTATTTGCATAGTGAACATCACCTTTCACTTGTAAATATTTTTGGACAAACGATTGAGGCTTGATCCACACCGACTTGGACAAATAGTTGAGGCTTGATACACCCTTTTTTTTCTTTCCTTTTCTTTTCTTTTAGTCCTTGGAATTATATGATTATCTTGTCATTGCTACATACATATATGTTTAACATTGGCATTGTCTCTTTGTGCCTTTGTTGGTTTTTCCATGAGATCTTAGATCTTGAGGGCTTGATCATCCTATGTGACCTTTGCTATCTTATCCTTCCAACAATTGTACAACTAGACCTCTCTTGATTGTCTACTTTAGTGATATTTTGTGCTTGTGCTCATCCTCTCACTAAAGTGGGGGCTAAACGCAGTGACAAAAAATGTATCCCTTTACATATTCTCACTTGTTTTGGCCCTCCTAGTTAAAATGGACTTAATTTTTCCTTAATTTAGTGTTGTTAAATGTATTTATTTACATCTTCACACTAAGTTTTGGGACCACTTAATTAATTGAGCTCAATTATGTCTTAATTGGCCCTATAATTTATTTACAAGCCTAATAAATTGTATTTTCCAAAAGGGAAACCCAACAATAATTAATGATTACACATAACACTTTACCTTGAGTAATGTTTGTTCCAGAAATAGAGACCTAGGACCCATTCACCCATGGGAAAATGGGTCCTCCCTAGGCCTTTGAACCACATGTTAAATTATGTTTTTGGCTGGATTTTAATGTCTCTAAATGTATATTCAGATGTTGGCTTATGATATTTGAATTTTAGAAAATTAAGGATATATACCTACAAATACAAGGTTATCGTCTAAGTTTCACCTAGCATTTTTTTATGAGAGAAAAATTATAGCAAAGTTTATGATCAAGAGAATTCAAGGGTAGAAATATCAGAGTTTTATTGCAACAATCAAGATCCAATCATCATGTCAAATTCTTCTTCCATCATGCATGTTTGTGGAACTAACATTGTGATGTTGGTTTGATGATCCATTCAAGTGTTCAAAAGCATTATTTCAAGCAAGATTCAAGATCAAGATCCACATCCATTTCAGCCATCTCATGCAAGTTGTAGATCTACATAGATTTGTCCATTCTTCATTCCCTCTTTCATGCATTATTTCAATTCAAAGTTTAATTACCAAAACGAGGTTCAACCAAGGAAAGCCCCTATTCAACAAAACTAAAAATATTTCTCTCTTGTGTGTGTGATTGTAGATTTAGATTGAAGAAGGCTTGGAAATATTTTGAAGAGAAAAATTGAAGAAGTTTTCAAAGTTGCAAAAGTTGTCAAATTTGTCATTTTCTCACAGAAACTCAGATCCTGAAGTTGTTTCAAACTTTTTGACACTGAAACCCAGAGAATCTAGAAGTGCAAAGATAGGAACAGAGGCTCCAAAAAGTTGTAGAAAACCCTCACTAGAGACCCATTCACCCATGGGCGAATGAGTCCTAGGAAGGCTTCTAGAAACAACATTTTGTGAAAGGTACACAAGATTCTCCCCTTCTCAAATTTTCATTTTGTTTTCTATTTCTATTAGCATTGAGTTTTATCTTTAAGATCCAAGTGTTAGATCTCAACATATAGATTGATAAACATCAAAATGGTTAGAAAATTCAATATGTATGATACAACAAGTAGTGTGTGTGATTTATTTTAACATAGAAAGGTTTTAGAATTTCAGATCTTTGACAAATTTTAACTTGAGGATACATACCCAAAAATTTACCAAAAAATTATGTTTGCGTCGTATCCAAAAAATCCTTTGGATGTGGCTCACAGTTTCGACTACCAATTCTCCTTCTTACCACATCTCTTTGATTCAGAGATACCCTTGTGTAATTCTTTCAAAATTATTTAATTAGTGATCTTAATGCTTTAACAATTGGTTTATCTGTTCGTGGTAGTCTCCCCAAGAATTCCCATAATCCATTGTCATCGGTGTCGTCAATTCTTTGGCACCTTCCAATGGCTCTTGATAATTTTTTTCTATTTATTCTCAGTGCTTGAATTGTCTTTCTAATGAGACGAGTTTTTTTCATTTGATTACTTAGTACTATTGATGTAATGACATGTCGTGTGACATTACTATATTTTATGCATGAGGTGTTACCCACACTCTCATATGCACTCATTATATTCTTCACAATAGATTTTTCACTTGAAGCTTCTGATGTTCTCAACCCAAGAATTTTCATGATGGACCTATACTTTATACTTCACATCATTTCAACAAATAGTTGACATCTTTTGGTCTCATTGATTTTCTCAAAGAACACTCTCCAAATCTTATGATCATATCTTCTACTGGCTGCAAAATATTTTCATCAATATCAACCAAATACTTGGGTTTCCAAAGTAAAATTCTAGGTGGTGTTCTCAAAGGTAAATTTTGCTCAACATTAGAAATTTCATCAATATTAAATGAGATGGGATAGATGGAATAGATGATGTACCTTGAAGTTGAGATGGGAAATATGGTATACCTCCCTTCACATGTGAGTGATGATGTACTTTCAAATTGAGATACAATAGATGGTGTCCCTCCAACTTGTCTTGCAACAAAGGATGCATCTCCAACTTGTGGTAGAGGAGGTTCATATTCCTCTTCAATTGGCATGTCTTCTCCTATCATGTTCAATCTCCTCTTTTCACAAAGTTGCCTCATTTTTTCTCCTTTCTTTGTATTCCTATCTTCTTGTTCCTCTTCAATTGGCACATCTTCTTCTATCATGCTTAATTTCCTATTTTCACGAAGTTTCCTCATTTTTTATTTTTGCTTTGCATTCTTAGTTATTTTCTCCTGCTACGTTAGAGGAATCTTTGATCATTTCCTCGGAATGATGAAGAATTGTACCTGTAGCATGAGAAAGAGATAAATATTAGTTCCACCATATTACTAATCAAGTAAAGAAACATCTTACACAAATATGAAATTTTTCATGAAATTATGATACTCACAATATATGATAGTCCAAAAGTGGCAACAATGAATATGAAACTAAGGCAATTTTGATTGGTTCTCAAGTTTGTGCATGAAGAGGGTAGCAAAGGGAATGAGGAGGAGCAAGGAATATGAAACTATTAGTTAAGGATTGTTGAGAATATCCTTAGGATTTTTCCTCCAATATTTGACCCAATAGTCATTGCAATAGAAAACGTTAAAGAAATCTTAGGGGGTGGGATGGATGTTTGAAGTATTTGAATGAATTTTTTTTATTGATTTAAAGGTGGTTGAGGTGTGGAAATATGTGTGTAGAGTTAATTATAATTTTGGTTATTGTGACTCTAAGTTATGTGGATGAGTTAGATTTAATATGTCGTGGTAGCGGATGTGATTGTTGAAGTCTCTGTGGAATTCTTAATGTTTGTATATAATTGGGGTAGTGTAATGGTTGAATGGGTTTTTATTCCAATAGGTTGTCTATGGGATTGTAGGAATTTATGGTTGTTGTGGATGGGGTGTCTTCTTTTTTGAGTTGTGAAATGTCAAAATTTTATGGAAGTTTAGCCCCACTTTATGTATTTGAAAGTATTTAAGTATTTGAAGTTTTTGGTGGAAGTTAATATTTTCAAGGGGAATTCCTATTGTGAAAGTATTTGAGTTCATTAGTATCCTAGTTTGGGACCTTGTAAGTGGAATGCAAGGGTGGAATTAAGCAATATGTAAGCTACTAGATAAATATTAAAGGATCTAAATTAGAGTCATTGAAAATTTTGATTTTTTTGAATGATGGTTTGGATTTTTTCTTACTATGGTTGAAAATGGAGGTTTAAGTTGAGTGGTAAAAATGTGAATGTCATATTAAGGATGTTATTTATGGTTCTAATTTGAAAGTGAAATAAATGTGGTTATTTCTATGAAAGTTGGTGAAGGTTTAATCTAAGTCCAAATCAAACAATAGTTGATGGAAAAATCTAAGTGAGATGGATGAAATGATGGCTTGGATGGGTTTATGATTATTGTAAGATTGACTATGTTTTAGATGAAATATGTCAAGAGTGGTTTAAAAATTGTACTAGGTCTATCTATGGTTACCATTAACAAGGTTTTGGTTCACAAGGTATAATTTTTTGGCCTCAAGGATTTGTTGATATGATTTTTTTGTAAAAGAATATAATTGTTGAAACATAAGGAAAAATCATTGAGATACAAATGCATGAAATGAGAAATAAAAGATGTTGATATGCAAAGGCATTAAAAGGGAAGTGCAAGAAAAAAACTAGTGATGATGCTAAAGGTAGAATGGAAGTGTTAAATAGCACAGGCACTAAGAGACAATGAAATTTTTGAAATATTGGAAGAGAAGATTAAAATCACTAAGGTGTTTAACTAGAAAGCCTAATTATGTTCAAATTTTGGTAAAATATTTTACAAACAAAAACACATAGTGGTTGAATTAACTCTTCAGGTAAAAGGTTGAACACTCATAATTTTGAATACTTAGCAAGATCTAATCCTAAGATCAACATGATAACAAAATCAAAGCATTATATTAAGCATGTATAATACGAAGTGATAAAGAAGCATACATAAATACTTGACATACCTTAAAATCGAATATTCGATTTGAGAAACTACCCAATTATGTGTAGTTTTTTTCTTCTTGCATCAAAATCCTCAAGAATTTGATCTTTTCATGAACTTGCTTCCTTTTCAATGTTCAGTTCTATATAACTCTAATAGAATTACTAAAAACTATTGAAGAGTTCCAATGTATAATGTGAAATTATAACAATAAAATCATAACTAACATTGCAACACTACAAATATGACAATTTCAGTTCATATAATCAAATTTCATGCAAAAGCTTTGTTATTTCCCCCTTCCTAAGTTGGCGAACTAGAAAAAGGCAGTGCAAATATGGTGCAAAGGTGGTGGAGTGTATAAATTTGCATGTGCTTTCCCCAACAACATGAAAAAGTGATTTTTTGTCGGATCACACACAATACCATGAGAATAACATAGCATGTGGTCTTGGATCATGATTTTCTAGCCTTTTTTACCATTTTTAGAGCAAGACAAAACATGCTCGTGTTATAACATGTTCACATTATAATGAGAGTGTATTTTGGCTTGCTTAAAAATTACCAAATTTCAATTTTTCCAAAGCACGCTTACATTTTGAAAAAGTTGATTTTGTAAAGGTTTTTCAACTATCATCATGTCTCAATAGAGGGTTGGGTTGAATTACATCTATAAGACCTTTCTTGGAGTAGTTATGACATCTTGAAAGTGCTACATATGTCTCGTTTTGCATGCAATATGAAGTTTTACCACATTTCCCTATACCCTCAAGCCTATACATTAACCCTAAACCCTATCCCTTAAACCCTCAACCCTTAAACCTTAAACCCTCAAACTTAATCCCTCAACCCTTAAACTCTCAACCCTTAAATCCTCAACCCTCAACCCTAATCTGTCAACCCTAAACCCTAATCCCTATCCCTAAACCTTCAACCCTTAAAACCTAATCCCTTAAACCCTCAACCTTATACCTTAAACCCTAATTCATCAACCCTATACCCTTCAAGCCCAATCCCTCAACCCTCAACCCTAATCCCTATCCCTAAACCATCAACCCTAAACCCTTAAAGCCTCAACCCTTAATCCCTAATCCCTTAAAACCTCTACCCTATACATTAAACCATCAACCCTAATCCCTCAACCCTATACCTTAAACCCTCAATCCATCAACCCTCAACCCTTAAACCCTTAAACCCTCAAATCTTAAACCCTAAACCCTCTATCCTATACATTAAATCCTCAACCATAATCTCTCAACCATATACCTTAAACCATTAATCCATCAGCCCTCAACCCTTAACCTCTTAATCACTCAACCCTCAACCCTTAAACCATCTACCTTATACATTATACCCTTAAAGCCTAATCCCTCATCCCTATACCCTTAAAGCCTAATCCCTCAACCCTTAAACCCTCAACCCTTAATCCCTAATCCCTTAAACCCTCTACCCTATACATTAAACCCTTAATCCTAATCCATCAACCATATACCTTAAACCCTTAATCCATCAACCCTCAACCCTTAAACCCTTAAACCCTCAACCCTCTATCCTATACATTAAACTCTCAACCCTAATCCCTCAACCCTATACCTTAAACCATTAATCCATCAACCCTCAACCATTAAACCCTCTACCCTATACATTATACCCTCAACCCTAATCCCTCAACCCTATACCCTCAACCCTATAACCTTAAATCCTAATCCCTCAACCCTTAAACCCTCTATCCTATACATTAAACCCTCAACCCTAATCTCTTGACCCTATATCTTAAACCCTTAATACATCAACCCTCAACACTTAAACCCTAAACCCTCTATCATATACATTAAACCTTCAACAATAATCCCTCGATCCTATACCTTAAACCCTTAATCCAACCCTTAAACCCTTAATCACTCAACCCTCAACCCTTAAACTATCTTCCCTATGCATTATACCCTCAACCCTAATCCCTCAACCATTAATCCCTAATCCCTATGCATTATACCCTCAACCCTTAAACCCTCAATCTTATACATTAAACCCTCAACCCTAATCCCTCAACCCTATACCTTAAACCATTAATCCATCAACCCTCAACCTTTAAAGCCTTAAACCATCAACCCTTAAACCATAAACCCTCTATCCTATACATTCAATCCTCAACCATAATCCCTTGACCCTATACCTTAAACCCTTAATCCACCAACCCTCAACCCTTAAACCCTTAAACCCTAAAACCTCTGCCCTATGCATTAAACCCTCAACCCTAATCCTTCGACCCTATACCTTAAACCCTTAATCCATCAACCCTCAACCCTTAAACCTGTAATCCCTCAACCCTCAACCCTTAAACCCTCTACCCTATACATTATACCCTCAACCCTATACCCTTAAATCCTAATCCCTCAACCCTTAAACCACCAACCCTTAAACCCTAATCCCTTAAACCTTCAACCCTTAAACCCTAATCCCTTAAACCCTCAACCCTTAAATCCTCAAATGTCAACCCTAATCCTTCAAACCTGAACCCTAATCCCTATCCCTCAACCCTCAACCCTCAACCCTTAAACCCTAATCCCTATCCCTAAACCCTCGACCTCAACCCTCAACCCTCACCCCTCTATCTTATACATTAAACCCTCAACGTTATACTATAAAACCCTAATCTCTTAATCCTCAACCCTTAAACCCTAATCCCTTAAACCCTCAACCCTTAAAACCTAAACCCTTAACCCTTAAACTCTAAACCCTTAAACCCTCAACCCTAAAACCCTAATCCCTTAACCCTCAACCCTAAACCCTATCATCAACCCTCAAACCTAAACCCTATCATTTAACCCTCAACCCTAAACCCTACAACCTCAACCCTCATCCTTATACCCTATACCCTCACCCTTATGTACCCTAAACCAAAAACCCTTACATACATACATACAAGCATACATACATACATAAAGTATACATACATACATACAAGCATACATACATACATACAGGCATGCATGCATACATACAAGAATAAATTCATAAATACATAGGTACATACATCTCTGCATACATACATACATACATACATACATACATACATACATACATACATACATACATACATGCATGCATGCATGCGTGCGTGCGTGTGTACATACGTACATACAAATAGACATATATACATACATATACATTTAAGCACACATACATATATATGTACATTAAAATATATATACAAACATACATACATCAAACATAAATTTAGTAAACTTGCACAAAAATAATTTCAAGTGAGACATAATGTGAGCGCGTTATAAAATGCTCACATTATTTCTTGCTTTGGGAAAGAGAAAGAAAAAAGAAGAAAAACACAAAGAAAGACATAATGTGAGTGCATTATAATGTGCTCACATTATTTCTTTCTTTGGGAATCTCCAAGCCTTAGGCTTGGATTTGCTTTGGATTTCCAACCCAAAATCTTGGAGTGCTTTCCCAACCTCTAAAGACATGTTTTTGCATATTTTACAAAATTTAACATAATCTCAGTTGTATCAATCGTCAAGTTTGCGAATGTTTCAAGGTCAAGTAAATCAAACACCTGGTTAATGTTAGGCTCTCTTTTAGCTATTTAACGATGTAAATTTTTTCATATTTTGACTATGTTAAGGTTTTCATCTTTAATTTCTTTTGTTTGTGTTTCCGTTTTTTGTCAAAAGTGAATGTTTGGTATTTTTAACTTTATTTTTTAACTATTCTTTGAAATTTAAAATAAATTACATTTTTATAAACTAGACTCCATTCTACACATATTAAAAAAAATGATTTTTGATTAGTTTTCAAAAATTATAGGAGTGCCACAACCAATTTTTTGTTTCTCAAGGTGTGTCCACTTTGAAAATTAGTAAAATATCATATATTCATTAAAAATTTATCAGAAAAATCAAGCATAAACTACATGATGTTAGTTAATTTCTCACTAAAGTGATTTTAAAAATACCAAAAAAAAGTTAATCTTTTGAGGGAGCCACAAAAAATGCTATGTTATGTTTTTTGACCAAAAAAACACCAATTTTTGTGGCCCCCTTTTTTGAACCCCTTAATCTCTACCATTTTCAAAAAAATATTAGTTTAGAAAATAGACTCGGAGCACTACGATCCTTGTTTTTGTTGCCTCTAAAATTTGATTGTAATTATCCTCAATTTCTCATCCAAGGTCAGTATTTTTTGATTTCAAAAAAAAAGGTGGCCACTTAAGACCCCTTTTTAGCCCCCATCTTCCTGCACTTACCCAATTATTGCATCATTTTAAAGCTAACAAGAAGAACACCCATTAGCACATATTCATGATCAAATACTATTATCAAGAGCATTCAAGAGCAACATTTTCTGAGAATTATTACAACAATTCAACATATAACATCATGTCTAAGTTTATGTGTGTTCATGTAGCTTTGTGAAGGCTAACATTGTTATAGGTCTATGACAAGGCCTAGCGCAAGAATCTATGATTGCTTCCTGCAGCATCTCAGTCAGTGTGATTGATTCCTACAGCCTCCCTATCAGATTGGTATCAAAGCAAGCAAAAGATTTGGGGAAAGAGGGATATATGTCAGAGGTTGATTCAAGTGAAACTCTCGTCATGGTGACAAATGCACAATTAGCCAAGATGGTTGAAGAACAAGAAGAGGACAACAAGTCTTTAAAAGAAAGAATAGAGCAACTTGAGGAAGCATTGAACAAGGTGAAGTTGGAAGGTAGGGTACCAAAGGAAGAAGAGGTTGCAAAGGAGGACAAGGTCCCTGAACCTTACCCTGTTTTGGAGGAGGAGCCTTTCTTGAAGGCATTGAAAGCCTTTAGTGGAAAAGGACTTGAGGGAGTACCATTATTTAGTGGGAAAATGGAACCTGATTTGGTCATAGATTGGATAGAAGGCATGGAGAATCACTTTGAGTGTGATGGAGTCACTTAAGCTCAAAAGGTGAAGGTTGCTAAGTCAAGATTGAGGAGATCACCCTTGACATGGTGGAAGTTTATTCAGACTGAAAGGGAGAAAGAAGGCAAATAGCCCATATCAACTTGGAAATGAATGGTTGCTAAGGTAAAGGAAGCCTACATGCCAGATGACTATGAGATTCAGTTCCACAAGAAGAGGCAAAGTCTAAGGCAAAAAGACCAAGATGTAAACACCTATACTGAAGAGTTCCAAAAGCTTTGTATGACAGAAGTGTTGTTTATGATGGGAAAGAGAACACCATCTCATTCAAGAAGGATGGAAGAACATTCAAACTGCAGTCATTGTTAGAGGAAGATGAAGGACAGTCAAAGGTGCCTAACATCATGCTGAGCAGTGGTAAGGAGTTCCTTAAGGACCTACACCAAGGAAATGAAGGATATGTGATCATGATGCAGTCCAAAGAGGAAGAAAAGACTGAAAAGACAGTCTTACCAGAAGCAGTCCAAAAGTTGCTTGATAAGTACAAGAGCATAGTTAGTGATGGAACACCTGCAACTTTACCTCCAAAGAGAGCTATAAGTCATCAAATTGACTTCATACCTGGAGCCTCATTGCCTAACAAAGCAGCATACAAACTTACTCCTGAGCAGAACCTGGAGGTAGCGAGGCAAGTGGAAGAATTATTGGATCAAGGATTGATTCAAAAGAGCATCAACCCTTGTGCAGTACAAATGGTTTTGGCAACTAAGAAAGGAGGTAAGTGGAGACTTTGTACTGATTCTAGAGCAATAAATGGAATCACAATTAGGTATAGATTTCCAATTCCTAGAATTGAATATTTAATGGATTGCCTTGGAGGAGCATAGTATTACACCAAGTTGGATCTCAAGAGTGGCTACCATCAGATCAGAATTAAGGAAGGTGATGAGTGGAAGACATATTTTAAGACAAATGATGGGTTATATGAGTGGAAAGTGATGCCATTTGGCCTCTCAAATTCCCCTAGCACATTCATCAGACTAATGAATGAAGTTCTTAAGGATTTCACAGGAATCTTTGTGGTAGTATATCTTGATGACATACTGATTTTTAGTAAGACAACAGAAGAACACTTGAAGCATGTGGAGATGGTTCTTAAAAGGTTGCAAGAGGAGAAGTTGGCAATTAATTTTGAGAAGTGTGAGTTCTTCAAGCAGGAACTTGTGTACTTGGGTTTTGTAGTATCCCAAGGAACGTTGAAGATGGATCCAAGCAAGGTGGAAGCCATCCTAAACTGGCCCACACCAACCACAGCAACAGAGGTAAGAAGTTTTCATGGTTTGGCTCAGTTTTATAGAAAATTCATAAGGAATTTCAGTGGTATATGTGCACTAGTCCTAGATACTATCAAAGGTGGGATGAAAACAAAGTTTAAGTGGACTCAAGAGGCTAATAAAGGATTTGAGAAACTAAAACAAGAAGTGGCAACTCAACCAATTCTATTATTGCCTAGTTTTGACAAGTTGTTCATAGTTGAGTGTGATGCAAGTGGAGTAGCAGTAGGAGGAGTACTTAGTCAAGAAGGTAGGCCTGTAGCCTTCTTTAGTGAAAAGCTCAATGAAGCCAAGCAAAAGTACTCTACCTATGATCTTGAGTTATATGCTTTAGTGCAGTCCCTAAGGAAGTGGAGGCATTGTTTATTACCCAAGGAGTTTGTGGTCTTTACTAATAACTAGGCACTTAGTTATATCAACACCCAAGAGAAGCTAAGTAATAGGCATTTGAAATGGATGGAATACATCCAAGCCTTTACTTTTACCATCAAGCACACGAAAGGGCAAATGAATAAGGTGGCAGATGCATTAAGCAGAAGGTTACTGACAGTACAGGAGATACAACTCAAGAGCATTGGATTAGAGTGTTTCAAAGACCTCTATGGTGAAGATGAAGACTTCTCAGAAGCTTACAAGGTATGTTCTAATTTTGAGAATCATTTTCATAGCCAATATTTCAAGTATACATTGCAAAATGGACTGTTGTTTAAGGGTAATCAGTTATATGTTCCAAGAGGGTCAATGAGGGAAAATCTGATTCAAGAAAAGCATATGGCAGTCTTAGTGGGCATTTTGGTATTAATAAAACTTTAGAGCTAGTTCAAAGGTTTTATTATTGGCCTAAGTTAGCAAGAGATGTCAGAAAATATGTGGAACAATGTGTTATATGCATGAAAGCTAAGGGAGGAGCTAGCAATGCTGGTTTATATCAACCCCTGCCCATTCCTAATAAACCATGGGAGTGTGTGAGCATGGATTTTGTGGTAGGTCTTCCTAAGACCAAGACTGGTTTTGATAGTATTTATGTTGTGGTAGACAGATTTAGTAAGATGAGTCACTTCATACCTTGCAAAATTACTCATGATGCCAGCTACATAGCTCATCTTTTCTTCAAGGAAGTTGTTAGGATCCACAGACTACCTCTAAGTATTGTTTCTGACAGAGATGTGAAGTTCATGAGTCACTTTTGGAAGACTCTATGGAGCAGATTGGGAACAAATCTGTCATTTGGATCAGCTTACCATCCTCAAACCGATGGTCAAACAGAGGTGGTTAACATAGTATTGGGTAATCTTTTAAGGTGCTTAACTAAAGAATATGGACAGACCTGGGATATGGTAATTTCTCAAGTTGAATATGCTTATAATGACAGTGTTAATAGAACTACAGGGAAAATTCCTTTTGAGGTTGTGTATGGGATGCACCCACGAGGAATTTTTGAACTCAAAGACCTTGGATCTATGGAGAACAAGAGTGGACATGCTAAAGATTTCACTCAAACCATGAAAGAGATTCATGAGCAGGTCAAGAAAATAGTCACAACAGCAACCCAAAAGTTGAAGGAGAATGTTGATTTGTCAAGGAAGGATGTACAATTTGTAGTTGGGGACTATGTGATGGTCTACCTCAACAAATCCAGATTGCAGAAGGGAATGGCAACTAAGTTACAGATGAAAAGAGTGAGTCCATGCAAGGTATTGGCCAAATATGGCAAGAATGCATACAAGGTGGAGTTACCATCTGATTTGGGCATCTCTCCAGTGTTCAATGTGGCTGATCTGATCAAGTATAAAGGGACAGTCAAGGATCTGGATCAGGTCAGTAAGGAGGTCTTCAAGGACATCATCAACATGTCCATACCAACTCCAGACAAGCTACAAGCAGAGAAGATCTTGGAGTCTAGAGTGAAGAAGACTACAAGGCACAAGGTGTACATGAAGCATCTTGTAAAATGGAAGGATAAGCATGAATCAGAAGCTACCTAGGTAGAAGAAGCAAGGCATTGACATATCTCTGATCTCTCCCAAAATTCCTTAGTTGTTTGTGTTGAGAGGGGGAGAATGGTGCAAGAGCACCTGGGAAAGGACTATTTTGTTTGAAGTTCTTAATTTTTTTGTGCTATCATAAGGTCATGTTGACCATTATTTTAGGTGCTTAGGGTGTTTTTGAACTTTTGGAAAGAAGTTGACAAGTGCTAAATAATTTTACAACATCATATTGCTAGGTTGGAAAAAGTTGTTAAATGTCTGAAAACACAGCGGGTTTTATAAAGGTTGTTTTTAGGTCATCTAGAAGCCCAACCCAAGCATATAAACTGCTTTGGAAGCCTATTTAAGGCATGAATCAACCCTGAGGTAGGGTTGGAAGCATTAATGTTGAGTGACATTTTTGAAAATTGAAAAAAAAGCGTACAAAGACAGTTTTTCTGCATTTTTGTGTTAAAAACTGAACTTTAATGGCGTAGCTCTGCTGTCTTTTTGTTTGTATTATGTAGTATTTACATTGTATAAGCTTGAAGTTCCATCTTTCTGTCTTTGTATACCTTTTTCCTTCTTTTATCTGTAAATACCTTGTTTTTTGTCATTTTCAGTCCTATAGCAGGCTGTTTTTAATAATGGAGTCCTAGGGCGCCTTCCCACCGTACAAATTGTACAAAATTTTTGGAATGTGCCTAGGCTCCATGCTTTTAAATATGGTAGGTGTTAGGTTTTCTTTGGTTGTAGGAGCTAGGAGAAAGGCCATGTCCTAGGCGAGCCAGTGAAGAGCCCGGCTAGGAAAGGCTGCAGGACAGCGTTGATAACTTGCAGGGGAGAAAAGATTTTTGAAAAATTCTTTTTGGAGAATTTAGGGGAAGGTCTTGGCCATGTATGGTGATAAGGAAGAGAGCCCAGCTATCCATTTAGGAGGATAACTTTTCACCAGTCCTAAAACTGTTTCTGAGCAGTTAGAAACCCTAGCTGCTTAACCAATTTGGTATTTGGACAGCATACGGCCTGAGCAAGACTAAAACCCTAGAAATCTTGAAGGTGTAGACAAGGGAAACACATTACCTAAGTCAAGAACCTAAGTCCTTTGGTGGGTTTGGGAGGGAAAAACAATTTACCCCTGTTTAGAGGCTCAAAGGCTACTAGTCTTCCAAACTCTAGAAGAGTATCTTGTGAAAGCGATGATAAGATAGAAACTTGTGGTTGTCTAAGAACCCTAGACAAGCCATTTTGAAGTCTTTGTAACCTTTTCTAACCCCTGCAAGAACCTAGAAGATGGTTGAGTTTATTTGGTCTTTAGGGCAGATTAAGGGCCAAAGGAGAATGAAGCGTTGAACCAAGGATTGGTTTGGTAGTTCAAGATTTGTCAAGATAGTGAGGTTGGAAGGAGAACTAGGGGAACTTAGACAAGTTAGAGTTCCTATAGGTTAAGGTGGAACAACAATTTCACCAAGGAGGTCTATGACAAGGCCTAGTGCAGGAATCTGTGATTGCTTCCTACAGCATCTTAGTCAGTGTGATTGATTCCTGCAGCCTCCCTATCAGGATGTGTGTGACTTCAATCCTTCATGGAAGCCATTGAAGGGTGGTGAGTTGTAACAAGTAGTTCATTCATCATTTCCTTCCTTTTCTTTATTGGTTTATCATTAACATTATCATTATGGAAGTGGAAACACTAACACATGGTTTGACTAAGGAAAGACCCTAAAATGGCACACCATTTACCTCTTTGTGAATGTGAAGGTTATAGGTTAAAGAGGATCAAAAGAAGTTTGAAGACACTTTACTTATTGTTGCATTTGAAACCTAGTCCTTGACAACCCACAAAAAATCAATTATAGAAATATCTAGAAGTGATATAGACAATTCACAAGTGAGAAATGGAAGCAAAGATACGACATTAGAGGACTGCAAAAACATATCCGAAAAATCCCTAGTAGGATAGTGGCACCCCCAACACCAACTTCTCAATGATTTTTGCTGAAATTTATACTACAGTTGCACAGTGCCCTCCCCTTTCTATTTCTGGTGTTTGATTTTCTCTGTGATATTTTAGATCTGTTGTTTCTATATAAAATTAAGAATTTGCATCATTAGGACAATTGGATCATTGCATCTCACAACCCCCCATATATACAAATAAAATATTTTGGGAAAGGTGTCAAATCCACAAAGGGTTCCCTTTCCCTTTGTTTCATTTTGGTGAACTCAACCTGTTAACATTATATACCTTCTGAAAGTCACCCTAGATCTACGTTGTGCATATCATTTTGTTTCATTTTGCATCATTTTTTTCATAAAAAGCATAAAAATCTAAAAAAAATGTATTCATATTGCATTGATAGGGTTTGTTACAGTCATTTTAGCTTAGATATGCATTTATAAGTTGCATTAGGTCATTTAAATCTGAAAAAAAATAACAAGTGTCATTTACATCCATTTAGGTGTCTTGCATATTGTTAAAAAGTGAAAAAGAATTACATAGTTTTGCTTTAAAATTGCATCAGATCATTATTTTCAAAATCTTGCATCTTCATATCAGTCAATTAGTTCATCCTAGATTTGAAAACTGCATTCAAAATTTTTCATTCATCATTCATACATTTGCATACTTGCATTTCCCTTTACATAGTCATGAAATCACTAAAATTTGGAAAAACATTCACTATCAAAATTGTCTGTAGTTAAGTATGAGAATCTTAAATAGTAGTCAACACATTCAAACTTTGAATTTTCAAACACCCAATCTATGACATAGGTTCCCTAAGCACCTCTATCTTGCATTTTGTGCCTGAAATTTGCATAAGATCTGTGTCTCTATGTTCTTTGTTGCATTATGCTATCTGAATTTTGTTTCTATATTTTAAAACTATCATTTGTTCTCAACATTTTGGTATGTTTGTATTCCTTAATTTACAATCTTAAAATCAATAAAATCTAGAAAACAATTCATTGCTATACATGTTTGCAACCACTCACAAAAACCTTAAACAACATACTAGATAGTCAAAACTTTTAGTTTTGTAAAAGCTTGCCTAGGACATAGGGGCCCTGGGTACCCCTATCTTGCCTTTTCTAGCTCAAATTTTTGTCAAGTATCTATCTTTGCATTTTTTGTTGGTTTCTGGGATTTGATTTCTATTTCTGGCTATTTTTTTGTGCTTGTTCATTAGTTTAGTGTTCATCTTGGGCACACTTTAGCATTTTGGAACTTGTATGAGTTTCACGACCTGGTGTCATATTGCCAATACTTCAGTGAGATGTAGTTTGAAACTCATGGCATCCCACGTTGTTGGTACATCCATTGTGGATCTTGAGTTCTCCAACCCCTTCACGACAATTTTTTTCAATACTCAACCCATTTTGGACTCTATTCCTAATGTTACCATTCTAATGACAACCATACAAGTACCTACCTTTACAGATTTTGAGACTATGTTTCCCATGTTCTTGAAGATAAACTAAGAAAATTGGACAAAGACCTAGAAAAACTTCAAAACTTTACACAAGTACTAAATAATTTGCTAGCACAACGATCCCTATAATTGACAACATGATGAGGTTGCTTAATGATGATCATGGAATAGAGGTTTTGCATAGCCTATCCCATTTAATTAATTTTCATATTGAGCAATCCAACCAAACCTGTGTTACCTGATGTTTCTTTTACTAATAATGATGCACTTAGACATGCGCCCAATGGTTCTCTCTACATTGTTCATTGTATCAATGAAAAACTTGTGCAAGGAATACTCATTGATCTTGCATGTGCAAAGAATGTGATCATTGAGGAGTTCCTCTTTATGCAAGAGATTTATAAAGATACTTATGAACAACCAAAAGCATGGATAAAAACTCATAATGGTTTTTATTTCCCTACAATTGGCTCCATAACCCTTCCTCTTAAAATCAGACCAAAAAAATTAGATGTCTTATTCTCCATCATCCCATCATCGGACCAATTACATGTGATGTTAGGCTATCCATGGTTGCGCTCCATGAACAATGTCCCATCAATCATTCATAAGTGCATAAAATTACTCTTTGAAAATGAGATATTTACAATACATCATAGTGGATTTAGTCCTTTATCTTCTCATGGGAAATTTTTATTGTATTTATTTTAGAATGAACTTATGGAACCTATAGAGCCTCGCGAAGATTTATTTTTCAAGTCATATCAAAAGTTTAAGGAAAAGCACATAATCAAATTATCTCTTAGCAATATTCATGAGAATGATAGGTCCATGGTTGTTCCTTCTCCCCAGCCCATCGTGGATGAACCTAAGCTTGAACCAAAAACCCTCCCAAATAACCAAGAAAAGTATGTTGTTCCTCCACCCATCTCATATGAAAGACTAAGAGATAATAAAATGATCCCTTTGGGGCCTCAAAAGATAAAACAAGTGTATAAACCTAAAGAGACAGTGGTTCCCCAACCCATGGTGGTTCCTTCAGTTTCTTCCTTATGGAAGGAAAAGAGATCAATGGTTAAGAGACCTACTTCTACACAATCATTACTTGAAAATTGTGCAAGAAGAAACTTAAATGCTAAAGAGTGTAGGCAAAGATGTCATGCTATTTCTCACAAATTGGAAGAAATAAAAAAAACAATGCATGATAATCCAACACTTATAGACAAAAATCAAGAATAAATCCAACTTTCACCAAAACAAAACATGAAACAAGAAGATTCAACTACAACTTTCATAAAACCTCCTGTTGTGATCAATTTGGATGATGATGCTGAAATTGCTAAAATTGATGAGGAGGTGCATAATGAGCTTAATATTTTATTTTCAAAGAAAATGAATTTAGATGGGGTAAACTATGCTAATCCTCCTTATGAGAGTGACACACCATGTGTTGCACTTGGAGATGCTCCTATTACAACACTTGTTGTAGTCCATTTATTTAGTTATCCCCCTTCCATTTATGATGAGCATGATTGGGATGAAGATGGCCTACTTTAGGTCAGTTTGCATGTGACATACTATTTTATGTTTGTTCATGTGTTCTTTGTGTTTTCCTACACATGATGTGATCTCTTGTGTTGTGCTACTTGGCATGTTTTTATGGTTGAGTTTCCTTCGAATGACCCTTTTTGCTTCATTGGCACAAGGATACAAAGGAAACAAGCCTATTGTGACATTATTATATTTGTATCTTCATTCTTCTATATGTTGTAAATATTGTCTTTCCTTTTTGTCTTGTGTTTTCCTTTTGGGGACGATGCAAGGCGTTGATACATTTAGGTCTCTTCCATGTTGACCCAATAGGTTCTTTATTTTATGTCTCTATGTGTCATTCCTCCTTTGTGTTCATTGTTCCATGAGTGTTTAGGGGATGATGTTAGTTCTGAGATCTATTATATCATTGTAGCAAAAATGTATACTGACCTCATATTTGTGGATCCCTCACTGTACCTTTCTATGTTGTTTTTTGCATTGTGTTTGGGGGAAACCCCTTTCCATGAAGTAGCTTTATTTGGAAACATATCATTGGCATAGGGATTTACAAATATGCTCTTGTGATCTTTTGTTATATGGAATTTATCATTTTTCTACTATAAATTAATTGCTCACAACATGGTGTTTAGCAATTTATTTTAAGTGGGGGCATACATTGGCATTATTTTGCTTCACTTTGTTCATAGGGGCTGAATTTAGCGATGCATTGACATTTGACATTTTGACATTAATTCTTGTCTTCACTTTGTTCATAGGGGGTGAACTAGGGATACTCAAAGAAGGTGTATAAACTTGGAAAATCATGTATACTTCCCGAAAAAAATATTAATTTTATTGACATTTTTTTTTTCTTCAGGAAAAAAAATCTCAATTGGTAATTCTTTTGTAATCGATAGAAGTCTATAGAAAATCTTGGTGAATTATAATTTTTTTAAAACCAATAAATATTTTCATTGGTAATTAAAACCTTTTTCCAAACCAATAAAATATTTTCATCGGAGAATTAAACCTATTTTGAAACCAAAAAATTGGGTGAATTAAACCTATTTTCAAACCAAAAAAATGTTTTTGCTGGCAATTAAAACCTGTTTTCAAATCAATATTTTATCTTGATCATATTGACAATGAATAATTGTGTCAAGGTAAACATAGTGACCCAACTATATTTGTGTCTTAGGGGAAGGGTAGCAACCCCCCTTGCTATATGTGTGAATGAGTGGGAAACAACAAAGAACTATCAAGGAATTCCCTATTTCCCACTCCTCTTCTATAATTAATGTCATGTATAATAATATAATATGTGGCCTCAAATATTTAAAGGGGGAGATTACACCTATTGTAAAGATAAATCTAGGTTTACAATTGATAGTAGAGGTTGACTGTTATGGCTCACTATCACTTTTAAAATATGTGCATGGCATTATTATATTAATGACCATTAGCAATCTAGCACAAGCTATATAAAGTTTAGCGTCTATCTATAACATAGTAAGGGTGCTACCCCCACCCTCTTTCTATAGGGATCCTATCCCATTCTAGAGTAGGTACCACCAATAGAAGTAGGTAGAGGTAGGGGTAGGTTGTATCACATATATAATGGATCGATGTCCCCTCTCAAATGTATGTCATGTCATGTGGCCATGTAGTGCTTGTTTTAATAGTGTGAGTAAGGATAAGGAGTGATTGCAACTTTATTGGATACCAAGTGGCATTCTAACTATGTTAGACATGGATGAAACCCATCTAACAAGGCCTTGTAGGTCCTTGTCAACAATAAAGCCTCAAAAATTGTGAATATTCATGCTTCAAATGGCACAAATAAAAGGAATCTATTATGTTGTGCTTACTGAATGAACTACCCAAGGCCCAGTGGAACCTTAGCTTCAACTTCAACATAATTGAGGTGACCTCTAACAAACTAGATCACTTGCAAATTAGATAGGAAACTAGAAAACAAAGGACATGGCTTTACATGTGTAATAAATTAGGCCTCTATGTTTCCAATATAAACACTTATTTTCATTGTTAAACATGATCCAACTTGTGTTGTTGTTCTAAAAGACTCGTAATTGATCATACTATGATATCAAAGGAACCGCACTTCTCTTTTTCAGCTATTATTCTCTCCCAATTGAACCTTGTTAGATTATGTTCTTTTTTAACCACTCCCTAGTCCATTACCAACTAGAATTGGTCTTCATAAACCTAAAGTTTAAAAAATGTATCCCTTTTAATTTTTCACTTCATTATAAGTCTACATTGGCTAACATCTAACATGTTTAGAATCTTGTACCAAATTCAAGAGGTAATACAATTTGGATTCCATGGTGGACCAATGCCATCACTTGCACTAGCAATTTCTTAAGAATTTATGGTATCTAACTAGCTAGGAATACAAGTAATATTTAACCATGTCCTTCAATCTTAATTAGCATAGTTCTTAGCTTATAGTGGCACCTTTTAATAAGCCCTTGCAAGTTTATATGGACATGTTGTGCCCCTAGGTGCATGTGATTGATGTGTATGTTGTTTAGGGAGCTCAAATAAAAGAAAAACTTCACCCATTAAAGTTTGGAAATAAAGTCCCAATGGATTTTTGTAGGGTTTAACAATAAAGAAACTCTACTCAATCATAACCAACAAAGATGTTAGAAATTCAATTTTTTAGCTTCTTGAGGTCATGAATCCTTGTGTTCAACATTGCACTCAAGACTCTTCACTAGATTGGGAACAAGTGATCAAGAATTGTTTAGATGTGGTCCCCCACCATCTTTCCACAGTTCATGTTGTGGCCTATAACAAACTCCTCTCCCAAGAGGACCTCCAATATGAAAGAAAGAAAAGGTGCAGAATATGCCTCCTACACTCATATATGAGAGAAGGTATGTGAAAATAAACTAAAGAAATCATACATTTATGAAAAAAAATAAGAAATATACTATAAAATCGTGATTTAGGTGGAGTAAACCCTTTCAAGAGAAAAAAACTCTGCATTCCAAAGCAAATCAATGTAAAATTCAATAATCAAAGGTTACCAAGACATTTGCAAAGTCTAATCCTTTATAAAAGTGTCACCAACCAAAGATCTAGAGTAATTCTAGTAGCATAATAATACCTACAAAACTCACTCTCAAGCATCAATCACCCAATAAATAAGATAAATAACACATGAAAATATAAAATGGTAATTACAAAACCATGAGATAAAACCAAATCCCTAGTTAGAAATCCAACACCCATATCCCAAGATGAGTTCTCGGGCTAAAACTAGCACATTCTTTCCACATGTCATACACTCACCAACTTGGGTGGTCTATTTTGGCTCCATTATCTCCTTCTAAAGATGTATTATGATGTGGCATAACATGTCACAAGTTGGTCAACAAGTGTAACTCCCTCTTACAACTCCTTTGTGTCCTAAATATTTTTGTGTGTTTAATGAAAAAGGTTCAATTTTTAAGGTCATAACTTTTTATCCAAGAGAAATTAGGGCCCCTTTTACTTTAAGTTGTGCATCTTGAAGAGATTTACACATTGAACATCCCTAGAAGTGATGCCAAACAACCCAAAATATTCATTTTGGCCAAAAATGAACTCTATAGCCCAAAATTTTAGTTTTTCTATTTTATAGCATGAAAATCACATTGTTCTTAATCTTAACATATGAACAAGGTTGTGATATCTTTCCCACCACAATTAGTAGTGCATTGCATGGAAAATGATAATGCTCTTGGATGTGATGGATTTCCCTAGGAATTTTATAAAATCCTTTAGAAAGATGTCGACCCTAATCTACATAAAATTTATCTTTAAGTATTTTGTATCAATTATTTATGTTCTTTTATTAACAAAGGAAATGCCAAATTCATAATTAAAGTTGATGATCTTAAATTGATTTATAAATGGAGGCCCATCACTTTGTTAAATGTCTACTACAAGATCATTGCTAAGGCCCTTCCTCTTCAAATTAGACACATTTTCCTATTCATTATTCAACTAGAGAAAATTGGTTTGATTCAAAGTAGATATATATTAGACAAAGTCATTATTGTCTAGTAAGGTGTGGAATGGACTAGAAATTTGGAACCAAAAAAGCGATCTTTATCAAAATCAACTTGAGAAATCCCATGATAGAATTGAGTAGCCTTTTGTCCTAGACATGCTTGGTGCTCTTTACTTTGACTCCAATTTTATTCAAATAGTTCAAATTCCATTTGTAGATGCTTATGAATTCCTTCCTATCAATGACATCCAATTGGAGTAATTTAGCTCTTTTCGATCCATTTGGTAGGGTTGAACTCTAGCATGCCATGGTTGTTGAAGGCTTTGGCTATATTCTTTCCAATGACTTCTTGCAAAGACAAGTTAACAGAATATCCCTTCCTAGAAGCATTCTAAAAAATTGGCCAATACTTATTTTGGCAAAAACATGCAGTTCCTCACATTGCTTGAAGACGAATATAATATTATGCACGATTTAAATTGTCTTGACACCTTTCTCTTAGCTTATGGTTCCAACATGCAATGTATTAAAATATAATCTACAAACAACCATTCTCTCCATCTCTGACTTGGCTTAATTATTTTCATTAGAAGCCTGTTGACAATAGGAAGATTTCAAGTTTGTGGGGGTCCATTTTTATTTGCAATATTTTCAATCTATTATGTGGTAAGTCACTATCAATACAATGAAAAATAGCAGCCTACTAGATTACTAAGCCACTTTTGATGGTTGGAAAGTTCCAAATATGTTCTAAAGTACTTTCTCCCACACATATATTACTCCTCATATTGGGTGCCTTCTAAGTCTTCATACCACAAGCTTGAAAAGCTTCTACAATATTTTCTTTGGACCAATTCAAATCATAATAAAGGGTTTCATAGAGTTTTTTGGGATATATGTTGCCTTTCTAGAGGCTTTGGTTTTAGGGTGTATTGATGTGAACAAATAAAGAATTAAACGTTGCACTGAATGAATTGTTAGAGCTTGTGCTGGAAATAAATCCTAGAAAGTATTGTTCCACAATTATATTCCTCCAACTCTTCATATGTGAGAACCACCTAGAATGCCCTTGGTTTCCATTCCCTTGTGATCTCTCATGTTCTCACCAAAATTATTAGCAATTTTGTAGCCAAAATTATATCAAGTCTTAGGAAGCCATGCAACCATGGTTAATGTGTTATCTAGATCAATTGTATTATGATTTATCCATCAACTAAAAATACTTATGGTGATCTCTCACCATTTTTTTCAAGATAAGTTGGTGAAGATTCCTTGGAAACACTTCCCAGAGTTCCTAAAAAGAGGAGTTAGGCATCTATAAGATCTTTAATCCAAAGTCCATTCCACTTGGTTGTCTTAGTTGCAAGTCATGGCTAAGTTCAATTTGAACCTTGTGAACAAAGAAAATTTCCAAATGATAATTGTGGTCATGCCTTCACAAAAATTGCACAAAATGTATGTGCATTCTACTAAGCCTTGGTGGAAGAACTAGAAATGGTACGGTGATACTCCCTTCCATAGTTATACCACCACATTTTCCTATTGTCTTCAATTTATCTGGAACAAACACTTTCAAATATTCTAGGAACTAATTGTGGAGCCCAAGATTACTCATTTCCTCTAATGCTTTCTTTCCCAAGGTCTTCCTATTGGCAACTATTTAAAGCATTTTGGTGTTGATAATAAAAAATGTTTGTCTAGTGGGCAACCAAAAACTCTACATAGATAATAAATAACCTAAAAGTGGATTTGTGGTTTTTAACCTCTAAGATCTAAGCCTTTTAATAAGAATAATTTTCTTTTAGTGATGGAGCCAAATGTCTCATCAAGTTCTCCCACCTATGGCATGCTTTTAAATTAAATATTAATTTTTGCATATAGAAAGATAGGAATTATGCTATATTTGTTGACTTTATTGTGGATTCAAATTTTCTAGTCACTCCAAATCATTGGAGGTGTCTAATGTGATGAAATTCCAAACAACACACTCATTTTGAGCTCATGTAGATACAAGTTTAGGCCAATAAAGTGGCCCTTGAGTTCAACATGTTCAAAACCCACATGATCATTGGGAGAATGCCCCCATCATTATTGTTAGTGTTCTATTCTCAAGTTCCCTACGTGGGACAAATCCCCCATCAGAGGAAACATGGTTGTTTAGAGTCCTTTCGACACTAGTATCATATTTGTAAAAGAGGCTTTTCTCTACCACTAATTGGGAAACCTCTTAGTCAGTCTCTTCCTACTGTCAATCAAGGTGGATGAACATCACTTGCCTACCACTCCCATTCATACTCTTAGCAATGCAAGAAAACCCCCAATGACCAAGGCAAGTTTACCTAACTAGAACTTGTCATTTTGTCATCAAGGAGTTTTTAGGATTCATAATTGCAAGATGGCCCCAGTCAAGGACAAGACACTACTTTCAAAAGTTGGGAGCTTATGGAAGGAGGAAAAGACTTGTTTTATGGAGGCTAAGGTAACCCTAATTATTCAAACCTCTTCTTCTAGTGCTATTTTTATAGCTCTTGCTATTTAATTTTATTCATATTAATGATTAAACTTTGAATGTATGTAGTGTAGGCGATTGTTTCCTTTTGAAGGTTGTGTATTTGTGGATGTTCCTTTTGGGGGCCACTTGTTTTATCTCCTAGCTAGGCCATTGTGTTTGATTTTGAGTGTAATGTCATTTTTCCTTCTACTTTTTAAGGATTGACCATATGTTTTAACGTTGGTATTAATAAATAGCTCTAATTCATCAATATATATAGGTGTGCAAAAATAAATAATTTTACTAAATTATCTACTATAGGCTAATTAAATAAATGTAACCAATAAACAGAAAAACAAAAATTAACCTATATAATAAAGCTAAGACTTGATAACAATAGCTCAAATTCTAATTGCATTCAAAAAAAAAATGGCGCTATCTGCTCCGAAATTTCCCGCGACTTCTGCAACCTTCGCATCCTCTGCGAGCTCCGAATGGGACCAATGCGCGAATTCGTCTATGACAGACCATATCTTGAGCGGTTATGTGGGTGCGACACCGTCTTTTGCTCGCCCGAATGTGGAATCTGTGGCTCCTCTGGTCGCGCCTGTGTACTCGCGAGCAACCAATGGCCTACATCATCGATCTGATGCTCTTCTAGACTCACAGCGCTTAGCGGATGTTGGTCGGTGTCTGGATGTCAGTGGTATGAGATCGACGGTTCTCACTCCGAGGTGCCTGGCTCTCCGAATAAGGGTGTTGGCAGTTCGTCTGGGGGTGGCTCAAAGAAGACTTTTGCGGATGCCCTAGCTGAGCGCTCCTCTCCTCAGCGATGCAAATCTTTGGTATCTGGCGTGTCCCCTTCCACGCTTAAACCCGATACCTCTTTGTCTTTTGGCGACGCTTCTGTTCGCCCACCCTTTCCTGTTCGGCATTCGGCCTCTGCTCCGGAGATTTGCCTTGATGAATTGGCCTGCGACAGGGAAGATTTTTTGGTGCAACATGCTCTAATTTGCCGTTTTATGAAGGCTTGGCCTAAACTTTGTGATCTACATTCATGGATTGATGCGAATTGGAAAGATTATCTTGAAGATGAAATCAGTATATATCCATGTGCGAAGGGGTTCTTTATCTTAGAATTTGAATCTGAGGTTGACAGAGAAATGGTGCTCAAGACTGGCCCGTGGTTTTTCCATGGTAATTTTTTATGCGTGAAGCCGTGGTTCCCCTCATTTGATCCACGCATAGAGACTTTTTCAACAGCTTATTTGTGGGTTCGTTTACCCTACCTCCCATTACAGTTCTGGGAGATTGGTTGCTTGAAGGCGATTGGCAATGGATTGGGGAATTATCACAACATCTCAAAGGAGACAATCAATTATGAAAATTCGACATTTGCTCGCTTATGTGTGGAGATGGATGTCTCAAAAGGTCTTCTAGCAGAAATTTATCTCAAAGTAGGTGAGAGACGATGGTGCCAACCAATAGACTATGAAAAGATTGCATTCAGATGCAGAATTTGCTTTGCCACAGAACATGGTACTGCTCAGTGTAGGCGTAGGCTTGGGGAGGTGCAAGCCAACAATGCTCCTATTCGCAAACCCTCATGGTGGGAAGGAGCTGATTCAAGCCACTATGCTATTTCTCCTCCTTCGAAGATTGCAACTTCTCCCTCTCCCACTTCTTAGTGCTTGGTTCCTCCCCTGCCCCCTAACTTGATGGTTGTTGGCACTACTGATCCGCCCCTATCATTGGCAGATACCAACACTTTGTCTCCCCCTCATGTGACCGTTTCGCAAGATAAAGACTTTGATGCCAGCATGGCCAAAGTCTCCTTGTCTTTTCCAGAGATCACACAGTCGGGTCTCCTCAACAAGGTTGAGGTTTCTACTTTTTCTCTTGCAGCCACTTGCAATAATGATGTGAAGATTGGGAGCGAGTGTACTGTTCCCAACTCCGCCTCTGAGACAGAACAAGGTTGGACTGAAGTTAGGCGGAAGAAACCTCTTCCCTCTATCCGAATGACATTAAGCTCTGCAAAGAAAAATATTTAATGCTGATCATGTATGCTTTCGGTTTGGAATGTCCATTTTGGGTCGTCTTGTGTAGCACCCCTATTGTCAGGGCATGCTTTTAATCTCTTTTTGGATTAGTATTTTATGGGAGCTGTCCCCTTTGACAGTACTTACCTATAAAAAAATTTAAAAAAAAAAAAAAAAAGAAGCTAAGACTTGATAATTGAATTGAAATAAATGCAACAAGTAAACAAGAGGATAGAGGGGCTTAACTTAGGATTGATGAGAAATAATTATTGTTGATGAAATTCCAAATTAATTTGTCATTATCATGAAATCATCTACCTCATCCTTATGAAGTCTCAAAGCCTACATTGTCTCAAAAAACCTTTTGGATTGATTACAAGCCCTATGGGGTCACAAAACTAATCTTTTATGTGAGATTGATTTGAGATTTGGAAGAATGCTTTAACAAGATGTGAGTCAAAAGGTTTTCTCACCTTTTTATTCAAGATATCTAAATCTATCAACATAGTGTGTAAAGACTTCATTGATGAATTTTCCAACTTGACAATTAAACAAGTTCTCCTAGATTAAACCCCTATGTTGGTGTAAATAGGTGTTTTACCTATCTAGGTCCTATTTACATGTTAAGTCCACATAGGTCCTAATTGCTTTTTCTAGAAGTCTTAGTTGTCTAGATAAGATCTTCTCTTATCTAGTTGGCTTTTATTTAATGCTTGTGTCATAGGTCATTTAATGTTGGCTTGTGTCATTTAATTATGACATAATCATTTAATGCAGGTACATCATCACACCTTGCCTATATAAGCAAGGCTTCATGTGTACATTGTAACAACAATCTAACAATCAACAATCCAACAATCTAGTTGTCATCATATTCAATCTGACAATCTTGCATCCATAATCATAGCGTGATATTTTTTCCATTTCTATCCTATGGAAATTATTTTGTCTCGCAAATGATCTTGGGGTGTTGAGGAGTTCAACATAAACTCCTACAGGTAAGCTAAATTAATGATAGTGATAAAGATCAAATACAACATTGATAGACCTACAAATAACCCATATAATGATGCTATAAAGTCAATTTATTTATTGTCCTTTTAGAATCAAAGTGTGCTCTAACTATTCCTTTTAATGTTGTTCTCCTTATACAATTAGGTGCACAATAACTACATTTAAATGTCATGGCATGAAAACATCTTGCATGAATGTGTATTAAGTCAACTCATGACAACTAATAGAAAGTGGAAGGAAAGTTTGAATTTTGATTTAGAGCTATAGAATTTGAGGATCATTCCCACTCTCTTTTGGATTGCATTGGATCAACTCATAGCAGTCAAAGATGATCTAACATGCTAAAGTGTTGGTATTAAGGTTAGGAATGAATGCATTGGAATTGATACCAATGAGGTGAAACAACAATGAATATATAACAAATATTTGAGGATTAATGCAAATAAGGATGGATAAGAATATGGCTACAAACTAACTTAACACAAGAATATGACAATTGTTAATGGGTAATCCCACAATAATGAGTCCCACTTTTTGGCCAAGATGGACATTTATATAAACAATTTTAACCAAGTCTTCACTTTCTGAGACCTATAGTAGATAAATCATTAAGAATTTGAAGATGATGCAAACTAATGATTTATGGTGGTTTATGTGTAGATTATATATATATATATATATATATATATATATATATATATATATATATATATATATATATATATATATATATATAAAACTAGTTTTTAATAGTAAAAATTTTCAAAAAGTAACGTTTATGTCATCCAACACAACTTTTTTCTATAAAGGATAAAATTCTACTTTTTAAAATATAGATTTTTAACATCAATGTCTAGTGCATGGATAATTTTTCATAATTTTTTGTTACATATTTTTTAAAATTAATTTTTGAAGTCAATATAACTATAATTTGGACATAGGTGTATGTCGTCAAGCATAACTTCTTGTGTATATATCAAAATTTAGTTTTTTTTTTGTGAAACAAGGACATCAATACCTAGTGCAAAAGTGTTTTTTGAATTTTTTTACAATGGTTTTACTATTTTTCCACCTGTCTAGAACAAAGAACTTGATATTCAATGAAAAACCTATGTTCAATAAAAATTGAAAATTGAATACATAATAAAATGAAAACATATCACAACTATACTTGTTGGAAAGCTCATTTCAAGGACTACGATCTTGTAAATTGTCTTGTCAAGTTAACTACATTTGAAGGTCCAACCTGAGGTTTGAAACTTGATTTTCCGAGGAAAGTTTGAAGCAAAAACCAAAATTGTCTTGCTAAGCCCCTTCATTCGAAGGTCCTTCGTTTGAAGGTCTCTACGTGCAAACCTTCGAACGAAGGACCTTCCTCCAAAGAAATATCTTCAAACAAAGGTGCTCTAAGAAATCTTCCCTCCTCCCTCCGAAAAATTGAATGTCCCAAAAGTGGGACTCATTATTATGAGATTACCCTAATATGTTATTGAATTTAAGACATTCCCATCAAGCTATTGCTAATTTCACCATTACAATAAGATATTTGTACATCTTATAAAAAAGGACCTTGTCATGTTAACCTCCATATTAAGAATCCACCCTTTGTTAATTTGATGCCAAAAATCCTCTCATGTTGAACCAAGTATAAAAGAGTATATTCTTCAAACAGTTGGTGCTCAAGTTACTATATGACATCTAAGAATACCATTTTCTAGATTTTGAATAGATAAGTCCCTTTATTATCCTTATTGTGGCTTTATTTATTTAGAATCAACTCAGGCACAAAAAGGAAAGTACTTTCACAATATCCACTTAGAGGCCACAAATCTTTGAACATTTAATTATTCCATAACCCAAGACATGACTCTCAAATCACATTTAATTATTTCATAACCCAAGACATGACTCTTAAATCACAATTTTTTCACTTATAAATCTCATTGAGGATCAATATAAACATACAAAAAAATCCATGTAGCAATTTCTATTTGTAGATTCTTTTCAACCTTGGATGATAGCATTGAATGGTATTAACTAGACGTTTCCATGACTTATTACTCACCACTCCTAATATTCATTGAATTGAGCTTTGAAGCTTCAATTTATCTTTAAAACCTTAGCTCAAACAAGGCCTTCAAAACACGTGCATAAAATCAAAGGTCTAGAAACTAAACTCTTAACGAAAAAAAGCTAGTACTCATAGCTCACATCTACTTCATGGAAAAACACTTATGCCCTATCTCAAACAATAAGGAAGAATTCAATAAAACAATCATGTTCTTAAAAAATGTTTAAAGGCCTGTGAATATTTAGAATTTTTTTTAATTCAAAATCTAGAGAAAATTCTAAGTGGCAATTTACTCATAGGTCACATCTACTCCATGGCACCTTGTTATTTATCTATTTACTTTGTGGTTAGTTTCTCAAACTTTTCAATGTCTATACTAAATTATTCAATCATTTGTCTAAGTGAAAAATCAAACTTTACAAATTCTGGTAGAAATAAATGGCGCAAATCTCTATCAAAATCAAAGCAAGTACTATGGATGCAAGAAGCAATGCATAGTATATCTACCTACAACAATATTTTCATGCTAGAAGGGGTGCAAGTGAAATATGTAGTTCTATGGTCAAATCTTATAGATTGTACATTATTTTCTTATTCTATCCTAAATACATGATTGGATTGTAATTTAGTCTCACCTTGGTAAGAGTTGTGATAGAAGGGTGTCTTATAAAGCATTACAATCTCTAAAATCTTAGTCAATGGGGAAACATGTTAAGAGGATGAAAAGCCGAAAGCAGTAAATAGTCCCACCTTGGTAAGAGTTGTGGTACAAGGGTGACTTATAAGGCATTACATTCTCTAAAATCTTAGTCAATGGGGAAACAAGTTAAGAGGATGAAAAGCCCAAAGCAGTAAATATGATTTCACCATTCCACCATTCTTCACACTAGCAAGCATTCAAAGGTGCTTGTGTGCTAAGTGGGTTCCTTTGCCTTATAATTACAAGTGGATCCCTTTGCCTTAACACTATTACCAACATTCATGGAAAGAAATATCATAAGTATAATGGCTACTTGTGTAGTAGAGTCAAAATCCCACAAAACATTATAAATCTGATTTTAATCCTATATATGAACAGTAATATAGCTTTTAATACAAACTTGAATATTGGATCAATAGGAAAATCTACAATGATCACATTGATGCATCATACAATTAATACTTCGAAGTAAGGTCATAATGGCTACTTGTGTAGTAGAGTCAAATCCCACAAAACATTATAAATCTGATTTTAATCCTATATATGAACAGTAACATAGCTTCTAATACAAACTTGAATATTGGATCAATAGGAAAACCTACAACGATCGCATCAACGCATCACACAATCAATACTTCTTAAGTAAGGTCATCCTCTTCCAATTCTTTGGCCTTCAAAGAATTTTTTGCACGTAACAACAGAGTCGTTTTCCATTGATCCTGTTTCCATAAAAAAAATCTTCACCTTTAGGTTTTACACATCAACAAATAAATTGACCATTACTAGTCAAACTTAAATTGGCATTTTAAGTCAAACAGAATAAAAAATTGCTACACAATGTTACCATTTTAATTCAAAAAATGTCATGTATTTTAGCAGTGTCAGCTTCTAATTTGCAAATAAGGGTACATTATAAGAGCCTTCACCTAAGGTTTAGATTAAAGGAAAACTTACAAAATTTGTGCAGTGGCTTGTAGACAATATTAAAGTTAAAGGAGGGAGAACCAGCTTCAAAATACAGCACTGGTTAACATCTATGATTTTGATTATTAAACATCTTGAATAAAGACAGCAGAACACAAAACTCTTAGGGAGGACAACACAAGTGATGTGTTTCAAAAGCCTAATAGAATGCTTTCAAACACTTACTATCATCTTTCTTGTTTTGCAGCTACTATTGCAAGTACACTAAGTTTGTGTGCACTCTAATTTAAACCAGCTAGACTTACACGTGCATTTATGTTGATAGATATTGTGTTTTCATATGCCATGCTGAATTTTAATTAAATTCTATCTGAAACAAATCATCTTCTTTGAGGCTTGTAAGGTTATGATTGGGATTGGTACGGACAAACTCATTCTTTAAAGTGGAGACTTACCAATGATATCTCCAACCATGTTCCTTGTCTAGCAATAATCCATCTTTATCTCATTATCCTACAATTTTTCAAGAATATAAGAAATTACTAGCAATGCGTTATATTCTTCCAAGGTGTTACAAAATAGATTTATGGGTATATTATATCTCCCCTATAACTATTACTGCATTGACTTGTTTTGCAGCATGACAATCTGTCAAATGCCCTGCTTTGGAACTCAAGTAGTAGTCTGTAGTGGATTGTTTCTTAATTCTTTCCATTCCATGACAGGATGCTACCATTCAATTAACAAAAATATAATTTAACTGATTCCTTGTGTTATGGTCTCAACCCTAATCAAAACAGATAACCCTACAAACTTCATTCCCTGGATCTGTATTGAACACACAACTATAATCAAGTAAATTTATCTCCAAAATTCACATTGTATTGATTTAAAATTTTAAAGCACTAATCGCAGCAGCCAAATAAAAATATCTTCACACAATTGCTTACATTAGGTCCCATCGTGCCTTTATATGGAACATACAGCATAAGCTTTTATTTAATACTATAAGAGCTCGTCATCAGCAAAACAAGAATTCTTGAACTGCTGAATGGTAATAAGAAGGAAGAAATGAACACTGTATTATGCTGTCTTTGACCCTTGATTCATTTGATAATTTGACAAGTCCATACCTAAGTCCCGTAAAAACAAGAGGTTGTAAATGACCGCTATTATCCCCTCATTATCCAATCAAGAAGAATAGACGATCATTTCTCTTAGTCATTGACTTCAAATCAAAGTGAATGACCTAGATTCATCTCCCTTAGTTATTGACTTCAAATCAAACTATAAATCATGTATGACGAGGATTATATTGCATTGGCCTTGTTTAGTTTGTCTAACACTTGTGTATTGTGAAGTAATCCCTGGTAATTAAGGGACATTCTTCATTATGACAAACTTAATAAGTGGGTAGCCTATGGAATATGAACTGTCTTTCTGTGTGGCATAAAAACACTAATTTAGGAAACTGACACAACACTACAAGCATGCGGTATGGCAACATGTGTTGGTAAGACCAGTAATAAAGTCTACAGATTCCCATGGTCAAGAAGGTAACAGTAATGACTGATATGATCCACGACTTTGGTTGGAAAGCTTAGAAAAAGTACAAAGAGAGCACCGACAAATGAAATCTTCAATCTACTTCCACGTAGAAGGATAATACAAGCAATAATCAAGTTCTTGTGAAGTCATGTGTACACCAAAATGCCCACCATAGGAGGGTGACAGCCTCCTTGAGTTTAACTTGGCAGGGGGATGAGTGGGGATGGAAAGCTGGTGACCTAGTATAAAAACTGATCCTGCAAATGGTACCACCATGAACTACTTATAAAGCATCGACAATCAAACCCATTGGGATCTGGTGAAAATTTTCCAATTCAAGGTTGAGCATTGAATATTTAAGAGGCTACAAACTCAAGAAGGAAAAAAACTAAGAGCTGCTACTTTGTTGGTGATACCTGCTCTATACTTGATGACAAGATGAAATTGTTGAATCTAAGATGCCTACTTCAAAATTCGGGTGTTAATATGGCTGAATCTTCTACCGAGTTCAAGGATTGGCAAAGTTGGTGATGATTATGTAGGATGATCTCCTTATCAAATAGATAATTATGCCACAAATTGAGTTCTTAGACCAAGGCATAGAATTGTTTGTCAATGTGCATGAATAGTGCACGCGCATTAGTGAGAACAAATGGTATGATCAATCTCATGTAAATCCCAAAGTTGGCCTTGGAATACATCTTCCAAAAATTGCAAGACTTCATTTGATCTTGGTAATATCCAGATTGTGTCTCCCTAAAATTGCTATAAAAGACCATTGATCTAGGGAACTTTATCATTGTTCACAATGATTTTATTGCAGTCTTGCCACAAGGATCAGATGGCATAAAAATTCTCGAATTCTGGGAACAGCAAGGGCAGAACTAGTAAAAAAGCTGTGAAAATTTATATTTTAATATATAAAAATACAAAAAAAAAACAAAAACAAACAAACAAACAACCTAAATGAATCCAATTGTTTTTTGAATAACTTAGAATTTCTAGACAATGCCATTAATCTCCATCAATGTTAAAAAGACTAATGTTTGTTAGAAAGGCCAATGTCTGCAATGCATTTTTAATTTGAAATAGCTTATCAATCTTAAAGTTTGTTTTCATTTTGAAGTTTAAATATAGTTCAAATTTTTACCCATAACTATTGACTTTCTATGCCACTATTTTATATAACTTTCATGAAGAATTCAATAAAAAAATTAATTGTTTCATATTTGTAATCTTTATTTGTAATTATACATCCATGTTTTGAATTTCATTTTGATACTTTTAAAGGTATGTTGCGTTCCAAAGGAATGTATGATGTCCCATGGGTCACAGGGTAACCCCATGGCATTCCAAAAAAGGAGGATGTCCCCAAATGATGAGGATATCTCTAAGTTTTCCAGAAAGGGTGGGATCAGAAAGGTGTGTTTCATCCCTATCCCCCTATTCTCAAAATATCTTGGATGGCCCTCAAACCCTAGTGACACATCCTCGTGAAAGATTGTTTTATTGAGAACCCCAACAACCTCTTTCTATGCCTCCATAAAATCTGATTGTACATATCCTCTCTCCCACAAATTTGATGCAATCTCTTTCAAGTCTGCATATACCTCTTTTAGATCTGCATATATCTATTTTATCACTGCTGGTGTATATGATTTATCTCTATCACTCAACACACATCTTCTCCACAATATATTATTCCTTTTCTATAGCTTCTTGCCTCTATAATAGAGGCATCCTTTCATAATGGATGCATTTTTTTCAAAGAATGCATCCATTTGCTAATAGACCCTTAAGCTGAGCCAATAGTGAGCCAATAGTGGCATGATAGGATGGTTAAGTTGTTGTGGTGTTATTCTTGTCATCAGGCTTCAAACCCCACGCAGGAGTAATTGTTGAATGTTTAAATTGGGGATGAGGTCCCCTATTTGTGACCTCACCAGTTCATAGCTCCGGGTCAAAAGCATTTACCAGTTGCCCCTTAGGAAAAAGAAAAGAAAACTAAAATAGACCCTTAAGCTGATCGCTGCCTTTATTAATCTTTATTGCTGCCTTTAGTAATCTTTATCGCTGCCTTATATATATTAATCACTGCCCTATTACATCTTAATCACTGCCTTATGCATCTTAATAGCTTCCTTTTAACTCTGCATATTAGTAGACATTCCTTACTTTAACTTGGCCGATTAATATGTATTTATATCTGTTTCTTACTTAGGCGCCAAGGTATGGTCGGCCATAATGAAATATAATTTAATGTTTAGTCTGCATATTACCAAGAAAATCGGCCAGCATAGATAGTCTGCCTTGTATATGATGAAGGTGCCAATATGAGGGAGGTTGGCCAGCATTGACAACGAATAGAATATAAGTTTAAGCGCTGCCATGTAAGAGTAAACATTTCCATTGTATGATCATAGAGAGGGGAAGGATTAGTGGCCTTTGACCATAGCAAAAATTAGTGATTTTCTTCTTGAATTAATGATTTCTTTGACATCAATGACATTCTTCTTGGACCAGCAATGACATCAATTATAGTGACATTGATCTTCCCTTTGACATCAATGACAATATTTCTAACACTACTAGAGCAGAAAATTCACCAGAAGTGTTGGGATAGATCTTCCCACTTTGAGGAGCTTCTTGATTTGGCATTCTACCTCAACACTCTTAATGGGTGTGGTATGGTAAGGTGGTTGATGGGTCAACTAAAACCTAACACAAGCTCAATAAAATGTTAAATAGGATTCAAAGCAAGAAGTCCTTCCAACTCAAAATCACCAACATATGCATCAACAAGAGATTTGATTGCTTTGTGGGAAAGCTTATTAGCAGTATCTTCCTTATCTTTTTGAATAATGTAAATAGTCATGAATCTATGTAGATTGACTTTTTTAATTGCTATCCTAGAACAGAGAAAAGGAATAATAGAAGTATAATTTATAAACTTTACCATCCTTTTGAAGTCTATAAGTCTCATGGAAGCCATCAAAGAAAACCTTGTTGCCATGCAGATAAGGTGCTCCGAGTCAATATGGGGCAATAAAGTGCAAAGATCTCGCAATCAATTATGTCCGAGAATGACTCAAAGTGCACACTTGCTAGTCTCTCCTCCTTGAACCACCCCAAATTCTATGTATGTGGATGCATTGTGGTTGGCAATTGAACATTATCTATCAACTTCTCAAAGTCAAAGGTAAACCCAATTACCATTATTTAGGATAAGCTCCACTAATAATTCTTTCATTTGAAAATTTTGAGCAAAAAGAGATTCAAGATTCCTTATTGTTGAAAAAATAGTCATTGACCATGATAATAAGATTGAGGGATTGGGATTGCATATCCAAATATTTGAAACTCCAAATTGTAGCTTCTACTTAACTATAAAGCTCTTCACATTCTTTGATATATGTAGATGACCCATACAAAGAGAGAGAGAGAGAGAGATGGATCGTTACTTCGACATTTTTGCAATTGAATAGTACATGGTAGAGGAGACATAACTCCCATCTCTATATTTATGAAGTCTCCTTGGATTATATGACTCTCTTCGAATGATCTATCATACTAAGGTAGGGAAGAGTGTATCAAATACTAAGAGTAGGCCAAAAATAAAACTAGATCGTGTGGTAAACATGTATCTAGTCATTTTTCCCAATCAACATACAAGTGCCAAAAAAATTGGTTTTCTCTTGACAAATCAAGAGAAAACATGTTAGAGGTTCACTTTTCCAATTCTTCAATATCGAGTTTTGAATCTTGGAGGGAATTTGAAGTGAACATTCTAGAGGCTATAAATCTATCATACAAGCTTTGGTGGACGTTGTAGCAAGGTTTGAGCTAGCCTTGTAATTTTCCAAGAGCATTAAATGCAACCATGGCAACTAATTTCAATGTAACTATCCTAAATAGACTATGTTTTGACCCTTAGTCACATGAAATGAACTATATTCTAAAGACCAATGGTTTGTGCAATATCAATAAAAGAGCAAAAAACACCTTTGGTGCCTCTACAATATAGATCATTGTCTCTATAAATTAAATAGCTTTGGCTATTATTTAATTTATCTCATGTAAAGGAAATTGTTGGAAGAATAATACTGACACTGCTCAATGAACATCAACACCACTACCCATACAATTACCTCTATGGTTGTGTTAGTGCCCCCCTTCCACCCCACTATAGATAGCTTCCACTCTCTAACTAGTATAAAGGTAGGGGCGGGGGTGCCATTCCCAACAAGTGATAAGATACACATAGAAAATTCAATAATGTAATGTAGAATAGAGACCACACATACTACAAGAGATGTTTGTGGGCCAAGATTCCCTAATATCCATTACATGCAAAAATAGAATAAACCCCTAGGGTAGGGTAACACCGTACAATACTCATAGAAAAAGCCACCCCATGCTATATCTCCAAGAGATCCCAAATACAATATCATACTCAACACCTATCCTTCCAATAATAATCACCTCCTTTATATAAACCATAGTTTGCGGACTCGGCCGACTCGCCGCGGACTCGCGAGTCCCTACCCTGGCCGAGTCCACTTGCCGCGGACTCGGGAGTCGAGTCCAGGCGAGTCCTGGGTCGGGACTCCCGAGTCCGACCTCAGGACTCGGCCAAGTCCTGAGGTCGGACTTGGGAGTCCCAACCCAGGACTCTCCTGCGCGGCTGAGTCCAAAAACGGGTTAAAACCCACGATTTTTTTGCTTTTTTTTTTCATTTTTTGACTGTCACTCTTGAAAACCAGGTCTGCAAATTGCTTTGGGATTGATAGAAGAAGGGAGAACGAACCAAAAAGGTCAAAATCGAGCAAGGTAAGTGATCTAACACTGCTTTTTGTTTGTTTTCTTCAATTTTTTTGCATTCAAAATTTAAAAAATCAAGAAAAATAAGGGGAAATGCTGCCAAATTTTTTTCTATTTTCCTTAATAGCCTAATTCTTATTGTTTCTACTTTCTAGCTTGGTTTTGCATTTTTTTTCTTTTGCAAATGTTTGAAACTTTGAAATTTTGAATCACATTTATTTGCTGATTTTTTAGCAAACCCTAGCTGATTTTTTTTTTCATTTTGAACTTGAAACAGCAATGTCGTCTTCAAATCCAAAGGGAGTAAAAAAAGACCCTGCATGGAAGTATGCAATTCCAGGAAATAAAAAAGGTGAATTGACATGTCATGAATGCAGCAAATGGATGACAGGAGGAATAAACAGATTAAAATACCACCTTGCTAGAATCCCTGGGCAAAATGTGGAGGGATGCAAGAATACTACTCCTGAGATCATTAGAGAGATGAAGGCCCTTCTTGCTGAATATGAGCTTAAGAAAGAGGAAAGACAAAAAACAAAAGATGCCCTAACATCAGTGATGAGTGGATCTCAATCCCAATCTGCACCCTCTATGCCCCATGGTGTTGCAAGTCCAAGCTTCCGTGCTCCACATTCATCTTTTGGTGAGAGTCCTGATGGTTCCTTTTCTACTGCTAGTCAGGGTCCTTCATCAGGACCAAATTATTTTATTCCACGTAATGTTCCAGGAGCACAACCTTCACTTGAAGGTACGGGTTGGAATAAAGAAAAGCATCAAGAAGCTAGGATGGCTGCTGCAAACTTTTGGTACTACAATAATCTACCTTTCAATGTTGCAAACAGCCCATATTGGGAAGGTTTGGTGAACGCCCTTACAGTTGCAGGAAAGGGGTTTAAGACCCCATCATCTAAAGATTTGAGTGGGCCATTGCTAGAGGAAGCCGTAAAGAATACACGGCTTGTGGTTGATGAGCAAAAAAAATTTTGGCGAAGAAAAGGTTGCAGCATTTTATCTGATGGGTGGACAGATGGACGAAATAGAACTCTCCTTAACTTTTTAGTGGCCTCTAATGGTGGATTGGTGTTTCTAAAATCAATAGATGCCTCCCATGAAGTTAAAAATGCTGAGACTTTATGCAATCTATTAGATGGGGTGGTCCAGGAGGTTGGAGTTGATAATGTTGTCCAAATCATCACGGACAACGCAGCTGCATATGTAGCTGCAGGTAGACTACTTATGGAGAGGTATCCCACAATTGCATGGTCTCCATGTGCTGCACATTCCTTAGACCTATTGCTAGAGGACATTGGGAAGATTTCATGGGTCAAAAGTGTGGTTGAAGATGCAAAAAGTGTTACAAAATTTATCTACAACCATACTTGGGTGCTTTCTTTGATGAGGAAATTTACAAATGGCAAGGACCTTGTGCGACCTGGAGTGACACGATTTGCTAGCCACTTCCTCACATTGCAAAGCATTCTTGGTGCCATTAATCATCTCAAACAAATGTTCGTGTCTGATGCTTGGAAGGAGTCCTCATTTTCCAATAGACCTGAAGGGGAGAGGATTGTTGCCATAGTTTTTGATGAGACATTCATCAAAAATGGAGAGGAGTTGATGGGGGTAAGTAGCAATCACACAAAAATAAATTATACATGATAATCTATTTGCTGTTTTTTTTTTTTGAGGGGTTAATTTTGTTATGATTTAACATTTGTTTTCATTTTTTTAGGTGACAGAACCTTTGGTGAGGGTTCTTCGTATGGTGGATGGAGATGGCATGCCAATGGGGTTCATCTATGAGGCCATGGATAGGGCCAAAGAGGCCATATCACGTTACTATGGCGGAAACAAAAAGAAATATGAAATCATATGGCGCATCATTGATCGGAGATGGACACACCAACTCCACCAGCCGATCCATGCCTTTGCCTACTTCTTGAATCCGAAGTTCTACTTCTCGGACACATTTAAGGCGGATGAGGAGGTCATGGAAGGTCTTGTCATATGCATTGATAGGATGGTGCCTGATCCTGAGCTGAGAGATAAAGTGCTTGATGAGTTGGAGGTGAGATTTGTTACATCTTATTTATGAATTTGCAATGTTGAGCCTTGACTATCTATGAATTTTCTATATTTGATTTACTTTTTCTTTTATCTATTCAAGGTCTACAAAGGTGCAGAGGGGAGACTCTTTTCCTCCCAACAAGCAATTGAAAGGAGAGGAAAACAACAACCAGGTAAAAAATGAAATTAGAAACTTGATTCTTACATATAGATTGTTTGTTTTAAACTTTACTTTATTCTTATTTCTTAATACTTATATTTTTTAAACATGTTTTTGTAGATCTATGGTGGGAGAACTATGGTGCTAGCACACCAAATCTTCAAAAGCTAGCCATACGTGTCTTGTCACAGCCATGCAGTGCTTCTGGGTGTGAACGGAATTGGAGTTTATTTGAAAACATTCACACAAAGAAGAGGAATAGGTTGACTCAGCAGCGCCTAAATGATTTAGTTTTTGTTCGATACAACCTTCGCCTTCGAACTAGAAAGGTGGAGGGTGTTTCACACGAGTCCATCGACTTGGATGACATTGATCCATATGGTGAATGGACTATTGATGAACAAAATGATGAGGCTGATGTCTTCCTTACTGATGAGGATCTTGCTGAATTAGAGAGAGCAGCAGCAGAAGAAGAAGCAGCAAGATTGGATGCCATGGAGGACGATGAAGACACATTCGAATATCATGTTTCCCCTTCTCGATCTCCTAGTCCTCGTTTGGATACTATAGCACGGGCACCTTCTAGTTCTAGGCCTCCAAAATTGAGTACCATTGGGAGGGGAAAAAGGAAGATGTAGATTATATGTGGTTGTTAATGTTTTCCTCTTTTTGACATGATTATATGTAAACATTTATAAATTTATGATGCTGTTCTACATTGAAACTATGAGTATTTGATGAATATGAATGATGAAATTTCAATTATTGAGTGTTTGATGATCATATGACATGTGTAATCTTTGAATTATAAGTGTTTGATAATCAAATTATGCTCTTATGTTCTCTAAATGCATTAATTTGTTCTTGTTTTTTTGTAAAACTACGGTTTTTTTTTTTGCCGAGTCCTTGCCGAGTCTTTTCCCGAGTCCGTGCCGAGTCCCCGAGTCTGAGTCATATTTTGGGCTGCCGAGTCCGCGGCGAGTCCCAGTTTTCCAACTATGATATAAACCTCCTTCTAATAACATAATATAAGGGTAATCCCAATGAAGACCTACTCATCACCCAATATAATTAACTACACAAGTTACCCACATGGCCCAATATAACTTAAGGTATGTGTGCCACATGTCAGCATCTCCATCCATCTGAATACATTATAATATTATATCCCTAGGTACATAATATGCCATCCCTCCCTAACATGTTTCATCCCTAAAACATGAGAAGAAGCCAAATAGTGTAACTATCACAAATCATAACAAATATGATGCCATGACCAATTAACCAACCAACCATAGTTGAAATTTGTGATGGATTTAGCTTAACGATACCTATATCCCATCCTTGAGCCACATTTTTCTGCACCCTTTTGATTCCATTCCTTGTCATAGTAAGTCCTTTGTTGCCATGAATAGCCATTACTTCTATGATATCACTAATTGTTGTAGTTGTTCATTTGATTGCATGTAGGCCCATAGTGATTGGCTTATCGGTTCCATGTATTATCATGCTTCCATGATGGTTTCCTCTATGATTTATATCTCTCACAATGACGTGGATGCTTATATGTTCACCCTTTGCTATCTCTAGAACTTTCTATGATTCTTCACCTTTAGTTATTGCTAGCTTTGTTGTCTCAAGAAGGAGAACAAAATTTTCCTCTTTTTTCTTAATATTTGCCTCCTTTGACTTGTACTTTGATTCTTCAATGCACTCTTTAGTAACTTCTTGAACTTTCTCAACCTTGACTTTCCTTACATTTTCATTGTGTAATAACCAATATTGTATTTTTTTTCCTCCTATACTAAAGTTTCATGAACTTCTTTTGCACATTAATGTTTATTATTCCCAAAGATTCTAACCAAGGATAACAAAGAATAATATCCAACCCATCCACATCCAAAACATACAAATTAAATGCAAAACATATTTATTCATGGAGACTGTTAAATCTTCAAAATTTTCACTATCCTTACCCTCAATTTGATTGTCCTTGATGTTCTTTGCTTGTACTTGTAGTTTCTTGGCTAATTCCATGTTGATGAAGTTTTCCTTCTAACTTTAGGGCCTTTACTTGGTATATACACCCATGCACTTTAGCTACAAGCTTTCCAAAAGTGTAAAAATATCAAAAAATTCCATGATTTGCATCCTAGAGAGTAAATTTGTGAAAAAATGTAAAATTGTAATAACTTACTCAAAACAACTCCAAAGACTCCAAATATGGATTGTAAGTGGATCGATGTACCCTTGTTCAACCCTCTAAAATTCAAGAATAAATTTGTTGTTTTGCTTCTCTAGGAGTTAATTTGTTAGAAACCCTAAATTTGTAATAAATCCATCAAATCTACTCCAAATGACCTCAAATCTGGACTGTATGTAATGTCCCCATTTTGGCCATACACTCTTCTGTGACTGATAGCCCATTTCCGGAAATCTGTAGGTTGATCAGAAGTGAAATTAGGGTTTCCTTCGCTTAGTGGTTTTTGGCATTTCTCGGGATTTACTATTTTTAGTAAGTTCTAATTTTGGCAGTGGTCCAGTTGGCAACTCTTCAGTAAGTTTCCTTTTCAGTTGGAGCAGTTGTTTGGTTTTGATTCTGGCTTTTTGGAGCAATGTTTGGAGAAATCATTTAATTAAAGGCAATTAATTTTATGTTTTAATATTGACCCCTTGGCCTAATGAGATGACTTGCAGTTGTGTTAAAAAGGTGTCATAAAGGGTGGACGCCTCATAAAGGAAATATTTGATATTTCATAAAGTCTTTAATGCCTTGGAGTTTGGACGCCAAAAGGTGATGAAATAAAGTGATTTCAAATTAAAAATATATATATATGTTTCAAAAAGGGAACTTTTGACATCCCTTTCTTGGAGGAGTTTTGGGAATTTGAGAAGTCACATCTTTTTCTATAAAAGAGAAGTTTTGCTCCAGCTTTCTTCATCCATGAACTTATGCTATTGTTATGTTGTCGAAATGACAACTTGATTTCTACTTCGAGGGATGCATACCTCCTAGTTCCAATCCAATTTCGTGTTTGAAATATAACACCTAGTTGGTTTTCAGGCTGCTTCTCAATCAGACTAGCAGATTGTGCTTCAAAGTTGTTGAATTTTGGTGAGAATTTCAGTTTTAATGTTGCTGGTGTATACACAGCTAAAGGTGTTTTTCATTTACAGCTTTTGGTGTGAATTTATTTTGGTTATGGGTATTTGATCATTGCAATTCTATGATAATGGCGACCATATTTGGGGGTTTTCAGATTTTAATTCCAAGTTTCTGATTTTTCCAAGAGAAATTGCCCCTCAAGAGGGCCATACAATCTCATGAATGCTTTGGGATTCGTGCAAGAATAATACCTTAAGTTTTGATGCAGTTTTTTGGTCTGATTTTGGGGGCCAACCTCCTAGAAAGCATCTACTTTTGATTTCATTCAATTCGGAGGTAAATTGATAAAGTTATGAGCATTTCATTGATTCACAGGTTGTTGGTTTACAGTTTCAATTTGCTGGTTTTTATTATTGTTGATGAATGATAGCTTAAGTCAGATATAAACGATGATTGCTATAAGCATCATCATCGTTTATATAAGATCAATTGCTCTTCATATTTAATATTTCTAAAGTAAGTAAAATCGAATTTTATAATGCATGTATAAAATCGAATTTGAATAAATGATGTTCAAAATACACATTGAATAAAATTCGGAATTCATCTAATATATATCCGCCATGTGTGAGGGGGTATATGTGTTAAGTATGTTTAACCGAATGATAATCGGTTGTAAAAGAAACCCGCACGCCCAAAGGGACACGTCCCTTGAGCGGACGTGTCTCCACGTGTGGAGACACGTCCTCTCAAGAGACGCATCCCTTGGGGGCGGGTCTCCTTACATACAAAAAGGAGTTCCACTCTTGATATGCAAACATCGAAATTTATTAATGTTCTGCAATCAATACATTCAGCATTAAGAGAAGAAATCTGAAAATCGTCCTTGACTTAGAATTTCTCACACAAAATTTCAGACCTTAGTTTATTCTTAGATTTCTAGGATCCTATTTGATAAAGATTTGATTACATTTACATGGTATCAGAGCCACGTTGTGTGAATCCAAATCGAATCTAAATATCAAATTGCTCAATAAAATTCGTATTTTCTAGAATCGAATTCACATCACATTCTTCATAATGTCAAGTGTGATCAAATTTGAAGATCGTCTTGCAGGAGCAGACAATTTCACATCATGGAAATTTAGAATCATGATGATCCTTAAAGAGAATAAGCTAGATTCACTCGTGAGAGAAAATATGAAGGAACCAGAGTCTGAACCTGAGAAAACTCAATGGATGGAAAACAATGAAAAGGCCATGAAAATCCTAGTAGATGCAGTTAGGGATCATATAGTGCCCATCCTAGCAAAACATGAAACTGCATACCATATGTACAAATCTCTTGAGAGTACTTATGAGATCAACAACACCTGCAGGACTCTTGCATTAAAAAGGCAAATCAACAATGCTCAAATAAACAAAGGAGAGTCCATTAATGCATACTTCATGAGGATTATTGAACTAAGGGATCAATTATCCACAATTGGATATCAGATTGATAGCAAAGAGTTAACTCTAATTGCACTAGGAGGCCTACCAAACTCATGGGAGTCATTTGTTCAAGGAATAAGTGCAAGATCTAAACTCCCTAAGTTTGACAAGATAAGAACTGACTGCCTTCAAGAAGAAACAAGACTCTCCACAAAAGAAAACAAACAGAAAAACATAGATGAAGACATTCATGTACTCAACACATCGTCTAATAAAAGGAATAAGAAAAACTCTTACAAGAAAGGATCTTTTAGAAGAAAGAGAAATTCCAATGGAAAGGGATCTTCTAAAAAGAAAGACATCTCTCAAGTGCAATGCTTTAGATGTGATCAATATGGCCACTATGCAATGAAGTGCCCTGACAAATCAAAGCAACAAGCATCTTTTGCCAAAGTAGGAAAGACAAATTCAGATCATGAATCTGAGAACTTTGTGTTCTATTCAGCCTTATCTAGTCAAGTATCTAACAATATCAACAACTGGGTCATTGATAGTGGTTCTTCGAGGCACATCACAAGGTTTAGAGAACACTTAGACACTATGACTAGAGTCTGATGAAGATGTAACAATTGGGGATGACTCTACACATCAAGTAAAAGGGGTTGGAACTTGTTCCATCACATTGAAACCTGGTCTCTCCCTTCAACTCACTGGAGTCTTATTTGTACCCGGAATAAAGAGGAATCTAATATCCATCTCTGCCCTTGAAGACAATGGATATAGGGTTTACATTTATGGATGGAAAAGTTCTAGCATGGCCTAAAATCTCAACTATCAAGAAAGCCCAAACCATAGGTGTAAGACAAGGGTACCTTTACAAACTTTGCACTGAAGTTAAACAAGCCCTTACCCTTGACACCTTTGAGTGAAATGAGATTTGGCATAGAAGATTAGGACACCTTCATTTCCATGCCCTACCTTCTATGGAAAAACTTGTAACAGGCTTACCTAAGTTAAAACCATCTCATGAAGGAACTTGTAAAGGTTGTGCCTTAGGAAAGAATACAAAGGGATCCTTTCCCATTAGTTTGAGCAAAACCCTAAATGTGTTAGATCTGGTTCACTCTGACTTATGTGGACCCATGTCTGTACCTTCTAAAGCAGGATTTCTATACTATGTCATATTTATAGATGACTTCTCTAGGAAAACCTGGATCTATTTCCTTAACTGTAAAGAGTCAATAGAAATCCTCAAAAGTTTCAAAGAGTTCAAAGCACTTACGGAAAACTTTCGGGAAGAAAATAAAAACCTTAAGGACAGACAATGGGAAAGAATACACCTCTGAAATTTTTAAGGAATTCTGCATGAGTGTTGGAATTAAGAGGGAGTTCACAGTGGCCTACAACCCTCAACAAAATGGGGTTGCTGAAAGAAAAAATAGAACCATTGTAGAAGCTGCCAAAGCAATGTTGCTTGACCAAAACATTGAAACCTCTTTCTGGGCAGAAGCCTCTAGGACTGCTGTCTACATCCAAAATAGATGTCCTCATTCTCATCTTGATAACAAAACTCCTGAAGAAGCCTTCACTGGCATAAAACCTGACATTAGTCACTTTAGGATTTTTGGTTGCCCGTCTATATTCATGTGCCCAAGGAGAAGAGATTCAAACTTGAACCTTCCGGAAAGAAAGGGATATTTATGGGATATAGTGAAACCTCCAAGGCCTTCAGGATATTCATACCCGGGCAGAATCAAATTGAATTGAGCAGAGATGTTATCTTTGAAGAAGACATTGCATTCAAAAGGGCAAGAAGTTCTAGTGAGATAGAAAATTATTCCCCTAGGGTATTAGAAGTGGATCCTACTCCTGAGATTCAGAGGGAGCATCCTAAGGAAATTCCAAATGAACTTCTATCTACTTCAGATGAGAATACAAATGACAACGGCAAGAAGAGACCACTTTGGGCTAGAAAGATGATCAAAGAAGCTGAGAATCATGCAGCACCCAAAGGAACGTTTAGGGAGAGTAAAAGACCCAAACGGTTCTCAAGCTACGTTGCTCTAATGAATGACATCATAAATTCAGAACCCACCAGTGTTTCAAAAGCCTTCTGACATCAAGTATGGAAGGACGCAATGACGGAAGAGTATCAGTCCATTCTAACGAATGATGTATGGGATATAGTGCCAAGACCAAAAGAGAAATCTGTTGTCTCTTCTAAATGGCTCTTTAAAATCAAACATGCTGCTGATGGCAGTATAGAAAAACATAAGGCACGTTTTGTGGCAAGAGGTTTCTCACAGAAGGAAGGCATTGATTATGAAGAAACATTTGCACCTGTTGCCCGATACACATCTGTGAGAGCAGTGATAGCCATTGCAACAGCTAAAGGCTGGAAGATTCACCAAATGGATGTAAAAACCGCCTTCCTAAATGGAACCATTGAAGAGGAAGTCTATCTAGAACAGCCCGAAGGTTTTGTGATACATAAACCTGACTCACATGTATGCAGACTAAAGAAAGCACTGTATGGACTTAAACAGGCTCCCAGGGCCTGGTATGAAAGAATTGACAACTACCTCTTTGGACTAGGATTCTCCAAGAATAATGCAGACCCAAATCTTTACTTTAAGGTAATTAAAGGTGATATGTTAATAATTATTTTATATGTTGATGACCTACTGATAACAAGAGAAGATCACCTCATTGCTCAAGGAAAGAAGATCTAACTTCAGAATTTGACATGAAAGACTTGGGCATTTTACACTACTTTCTAGGTTTGGAAGTCTGGCAGAAACCAGATGGCATCATACTAAACCAAGGAAAGTATACTATTGATATTCTGAAGAGATTTGGAATGTTGGGGTGTAGACCCATGTCTACACCTATGGAAACCAACCTTCACAAATTGAAAGAAGCAGCAGCAGAATCCAAGTGTCCAGATCCAACCCTTTACAGACAGATGATTGGATCCTTGATGTATCTGGTTAACACCAGACCTGATATTTGTTATGCAGTAAATGTTCTTAGCTAGTTCATGTGTGAACCAAAGGAAATTCACTTAATGGATGTGAAACATATTTTGAGATATCTTCAAGGCACTATTGGATATGGTCTTCTTTACAAGAATGATCAACTAGATCTACATGGGTACTCTGATTCAGATTGGGCTGGAAGTGTAACCGATCGGAAAAGCACATCAAGGTGTTGCTTCAGTTTAGGATCAGCTATGATCTCCTGGATTTGCAGAAAACAATCTTCAGTTGCACAGAGCTCAATGGAAGCTGAATACATTGCAGCCTCAATGGGAGCAAGAGAAGCAGTTTGGCTTCGTAAATTGCTTGCGGGACTCTTTGGTGAGCCCTTGAATCCTACAATTATTCATTGTGATAATCAGAGTTGCATCAAACTCTCAGAATCGCCTTTCATGATAGATCTAACATTGAGATCCCCTATCATTATGTAAGAGATATGGTGGAAAGGAAAGTGATTGGGCTTGAGTATATCAAGTACAAATGATCAAAGGCAGACATTCTCACCAAACCTCTCTTCGAATCAAGGTAGAGCACTTCAGGAAGAAACTTGGTATGGTTGAAATGTAATTTGTTATTTATGTTTGAAATACAAATTGTTTATAAATTGTACTAATATATAAAGATGTTTAATGTGTAAACTCTTTTGTCATGTGTGTGACTCCATGACCTTATGGGCCTACTCCCCCTGTGTACATTATTGAAAGGTGACGATCTTTCTAATAATGAGCACTTGTATTTGACATTGTAAAGTGACGACTCTACAATGATAAACTATCATGATAGATATCATGTGACTTGATATCTGTGGACATGTCATGATAGTATCTCTTGGACACTTTGATGGATATCATGGGACTTGATATCATCTGAAGATCATTGTGATCCTTAAGAGATAATCATGGTGGATATTTATATCCGTGGATATGCCATGAATTATGGTAGACATCATGTGACTTGATGTCAGTGCACATATCATAATGAAGATGTGTTATGAAGAATATCATGTGACTTGACAACATTGAGAAAACATATCATATCTTCGATATCACGTGTGAAGGTGATATCTCCACTTGTTTTGATTTGAAATATCTTCCCTAGCTAAGAGGGAGTGTTGATGAATGATAGCTTAGGTCAGATATAAACGATGATTGCTATAAGCATCATCATCGTTTATATAAGATCAATTGCTCTTCATATTTAATATTTCTAAAATAAGTAAAATCGAATTTTATAACGCATGTATAAAATTGAATTTAAATAAATGATGTTCAAAATACACATTGAATAAAATTCGGAATTCATATAATATATATCCGCCATGTGTGAGGGGGTATATGTGTTAAGTATGTTTAACCGAATGATAATCGGTTGTAAAGGAAACCCGCACGCCCAAAGGGACACATCCCTTGAGCGGACGTGTCTCCACGTGTGGAGACACGTCCTCTCAAGAGACGCATCCCTTGGGGGCGGGTCTCCTTACATACAAAAAGGAGTTCCACTCTTGATATGCAAACATCGAAATTTATTAATGTTCTGCAATCAGTACATTTAGCATTAAGAGATGAAATCTGAAAATCATCCTTGACTTAGAATTTCTCACACAAAATTTCAGACCTTAGTTTATTCTTAGATTTCTAGGATCCTATTTGATAAAGATTTGATTACATTTACAATTATCAAACTTCAATAAGATCAGATTTTGGCTTCAATTTTCAGTCTTTGAGAGTTTATGAACTTGATAGATTCATTCTTCACATATTTGCATTCTTTCATCTATTGTAACACTTGTAATTTGCAATTTTTCCTAATTGTAAGGTTGAGAATTAGTAGTACTAATCCAACCATTTATTTACTGCATTACTTGTGATTTTCTAATGCAAATATTATAACCCTTGGATGGTTTACCGCCAGTGTGGAGGAATCTGATTTGTATTTACTTTCTATCACCCACTGTTAAGTGGAGAATTCCCACTGTTTAGTGGATGCCCGCCGCAACAGAGGAATTAGTCTGGATTATGTTGTTTTCTTCCCCCCACTATTTAAGTGGTTGAGTGGATTTCTCTCATGGTTGGGTCACCACCTCTTTCTGTTTCCAATTGTATTTACTTTCAGCTATAATTCAGTTACTCCGCCATATGCTAGCACCTCACCTGCAAAAGGATCTTGTGTGCACATTCTTGGGATTGAGATTATTTCATTTGGTTCTATTTTGAAGCTAACGGTAATCCCTTGGCGTAGTGTTGGCTTGTGCGGTGGTAATTCAAGAAAAAAATTGGTTGGCATATTTCGCTGTAGTAGCTTCAAAGTATCCTTGATCAACCTTCCATAGAACAAAACAAAATCACCAAATGGAGAGAGATATGCCCTTACAATTTGACCTCTGAAGTTGAAAAAATCACCTTGTTTCTAGCTTTCTTGGTGCCAAGATCATGCTCTAATACCACTTGATAAAATTCAAACATATAATAATTGCAATAATATAATGTAAAATAGAGATCACAAATATCACAAGAGATGTTTGTGGGCCAAAATACAATAATCCTTATGGAAGAAGCCACTCCACACTATATGTCCAAGAGATCCCAAATACAATGTCATACTCAACACCTATCCTTACAATTATAATCAGCTCCTTTATATAGACCTCCTCCTAATAACATAATGGAGGGGTAAACCCGTGAAGGCCTACTAGTCAACTAATATAATTAATTACACAAGTTGTCCACATGACCCAATATAAATAACTCAAGTAATGTGTGCCACATGTCAGCATCTCCATTCACCTAAATACATTATAATATCATATCCCTAGGTACATAACAAGACAACCCCTTCTTGTATAGTTTCCTATTGAACCCCCTTGAGACACAACCTTCTATAATTGAGGTCGATGTGTGGGTGATTCATTTGGGCATTTGAATCAAGGACCTCTTGTTACACCGACACCCACAAACATCAATCAAGGGGGAGGGTGGTAGGGACACCTAAGCCTTTTCTTTTATTACATATACCCAAACCTTCTAATACATAGACCAAAGTGGTGTGACTCATGTTACATACATGATCATAGAATCCCTTTACTTTCTAGTTGATGTTGATCTAATGGTGCCAATCATGCCACGTACATAATGCATTGCACTTTAGTTGTGGGCCAACTCAATTCATTCATAGGGGCTAGTGAGGAAACTAAACCAATGAATTTGGTAGGGAAAAAACAAATTGTTGTACCAGCGAACCCATACCCAAACAGGAAACTTAGATATGAACAATTATGTAATAATGAAATGATCCATATATTATTTTCTTTTAGTATATTTTTTTATTGAAAAAATCATTTATTTGTTGCAATCAAAGCTGTTATTTACATTTGTACAGCTATATATACCCTTTCTTTAATAACTTCTGTGATTTCCATGTTATGATACAATTCTCAAATGTTGCTAAGAATGCAAGACTGGGCTGGATGTATAACACCATTGATGAACCCCACATTATAGAGTGACAAAAAAAATTCGTTGCACTTGGCCAGCTGTTTATGACCTTAAATTTGATAGAAAATTCATTTATTGCCATTTCTTCATGCTTTCATATTTTTGTTAAGCCTTGCATGATGAGGTCACTTTGGAAATTGAAACAACAAAGCCTATGTTGGTGTGAAGCGCCTCTCAAATGTTTTAGGTTACATCATTTGATATCTAATGGTTTGTCCCTGTGCTTTCATGCACCTTTGCAAATTGATATCACTCATTGATAATACCATCCTTGGTTGCTTTATTGTAATGTATAAGCTTTTTTTTTTTTTTTTTGTATTTGACAATTTTTTGATAAAATTCCAACATACAAAGCACTATAACATTCCAACTATTTTGTGTGCTTTTGCAATTGTTTGACAAAATGACAATAGAGATAACAATTCACCAATTGATGTTGCATTCACAAGATCATTGTAGGAATAACAATGTCTATTCAACTATGAAATCACACATTATATTATTCTAAAACTTTGATACAAATCTACTAATTCAGCAGTTGAAAGTACTATCCATACACATACTTAAAAAAGAAATGAACAGAAATTTTGACCTTCAAGTTGAACCTGATAGCTGATTGAATTCCAATGAAAAATCACAATATAATATGAACTCCATTCCATTATGTGATTTGTAAATATTTTCAATAAGTATTCAATTAACTTCACAATTAGGATTTAATAAAATCTGAAGCACTATTTCATTTATCTAGCATATAACTCCAAACCAGGGCAAGCACTCAAATATTGATTATTATTTTCTATGCAAATATTTTTGATAATCCTTCAATATGCAATTTCCTTGAATTCCGAAAACAAACTTGGAAATGATCTTTAACTCTTCAACACAAATCTCCACAAATTCCAAACATTAAGCACACATGTGAATCCTATATGAATCTACTCACAAATTGTCTAGAAGGATTTCCATCCTCGAAACTAACCTTTGCAATAGGGTTTTTGTCCTACGGCAAAAAGATAAAAAAAGTGCTTAATCTCCAAAGTTGGGTTTGAAAAATAAAATGGCAAGAATGAATTTTCTTTCACAAGCTCTCCTTTTTATACCCCTTTTCTAATATTTCAAATAATATATTTCATTTCCCTCTCAAATTGACTTTTTATATTTCTTTTTAATTTAACTTTACATTTGGGCCCCCAAAAAGTCACTTGTTTAATAAAATGTCCAATATTATTAAAATCATTAATTAAATATAAGTTGCCCATAAAATGAGTGACTTTAGACAACTTAATTTAGTTAATTAGTTATTCCCTTACCACACCCCAATTAGCTACAAGAATTAAAATAGGATAAGGGTCTCCCCCAATTGATCACGTTTGCAAAGAGGACATTACAATCCTCCCTCCTTGAAATTGCTTGCCATCAAGCAATTGTAGATTTGGATTCTAAAGTATCTAATCTCCTTCACAGGTAACATATTCTAGAGGAAAATCCTTCTATCGTAGCAAACTCTTTGATGCTTCTACTTCTCAATCTTCTCTCCCTCACATCCAACATAGCCTTGGGTACCAACATCAATTTACCTTCCTCATCCAATAGTGGTAGCTCAGGAGAAGGTAAAATATGCTACCCAAGTGCCTTTTTGAGGCACGAAACATGAAACACGTTGTGGATCTTGCTATGCTTTAGTAGCTCTAACTCATAAGCAAACTCTCCTATCCTCTTTACAACCTTGTATGGCCCATAAAACCATGGATTCAGCTTCTCTCTTCCACTCTTTGTAGTGTCCCTTACCTAGTCTTGCTCTTGTGCTTGCCCGTTTTCCCTAGAATTCGATTGTTGATTAGGTTTAGGGTTTCTTCTTTCCTATAGGAATATGTGTTCTCTAATGAAATAACCCTAGATTGAAATCTGCATTCACCAAATTAATAACATTTCCACATACACATATATTTGTTAGCAATAATATCTAGATATCCAAAATATATTCATAAATATAAAGCAATAATGAAAACATAAGAGGGGTGCCATAGGTGGATCTGCCCTGAAGCCCTCATGTAAACTCAAGAGGTTGTCCATCACAATCCTTCTTGCCTAGGGGCTTAGTACCTGCATACTCCACTCATGGCAACACCTTGGAAGACACTCATCCTATCAGGGGAGAGGAACCATAAAGTCCAAGTGGCCTAAGGCCTACCACCTTCTCTTGCCCGATCCCGTATTTTGGGCCTAAGGGGCAGAGACCTAGGTGGAACCCCCATCTTTCTATAACCCAATCCCTAGTCAAGGGCCTAAGGGGCTGCAAAGCCCAATCCCTTGTTAAGGGCCTAAGGGGCCGCAAAGCCCAATCCCTTGTCTAGGGCCTAAGGGGCTGAAAGTGGGGTTTTTAGGCAATCCACTTCACCCATGTTTTGCCCATCCTAATAGGTTTACAAGCACATAGCAGACAATCTTTAAACAATTAGATATATTTGCATTCATCCAAGATTTATTTCATGCCTATAATCAAATATATTTTCATTTACCAATGGTTATTTAAGTTCATCATTTCCTATGATAATTCTCATTATGATAAGATTAAAGGATGTCATTATATCAATAAATAATCAAATTAACAATTATCTAGTTCTTATACTCAAAATATGCTAAATATTATTGCTAAGTGAATACATCACCTGAGTTGCCGTATCTCTCCATGTTTTTTGATTCCTTACTTGCCTCCTTCAACCTTATGAGGACAATTCTACTTTTATATTAAATCGTCATCATTACTTATAAGGCTTAATAATAAGCATCATTATTGTATAATCATAAATTATGTGTGTGTGTATATATATAATCTTTAGAATACCCATCTTGACCTGAATATGCATATCATATATATATATATATATATATATATATATATATATATATATATATAATTCAATATAATCTGGTAATATAGGGTAATTATATAATTTATTACAATCTGAAACTATGAAGTAACTATATTATTTAATATACTCAGAACTATAGAAAAACTATATTATCTAATATAATCTGAAATGATAGAGTAACTAGATTATTTAATACACTCTAAAACGTAACACATTACTTACCCTTTCCTTTTATCTTCCCAATTTTCTAATCGATCTGCTTGTATGTTCTTTATTTTACTTATTTTATTTGTCTTGTTTCCTTTTCTTTACTCCCATCGATGATCTTAGAGACTGGGTTTTAATGTTTTGCTGATTGTAATATTCTTGTAATATTCTCCTCCTTTCCCCTTGTCTTACCTTATCTTATATCTTCCACTTTGGAGAGGAGATGCCTTTTCGAGGTGGAGTCGTGCCTTCTTGTTTAGATCGCTGCCTTCCTTCATGACTTAATCGCTGCCTTATGTTTGCAGCTATTAGCATACTTTATATATTTTAAATGTTTCTTGTTTATTATATTTTGATTTGATTGTAACATATTCAAATATATATATAAATATAAATAAATATATATATATATATAGAGAGAGAGGATTATAATAATATTAAATTTAGACATTTATTTTTAATGGTTATTTATTTTAATATTGATTTTATATACTCTATATAATATTTATTATATTATACTGATTATAATAATATTTAAATTTGTATTTATATTTGCTATTTGTTTATTTAGTCACAAATTTCAGTACTATTTCTTTTATGATTTCTTTATTATTATTATAGTAATTACTAAACAATATATGTTCATTTAATGACATGTATATTATAATATCTATTATATTTATAATCATAATTGTAATATTATTTTGGTAATCATAATTATAATGAGATTGCTAATATTTATATTTTGGTATTACAACATTAAATTTAATACTTATAATTATGATAAAATAGTTAATGTCTTTGACATGTATTTTGTTTATCTCATTTTCTATGCTTCGTATTGCAATGCTCCTAATTCAGGGGACATGACACTCTTCTTCAAGGAAAATTCCCTGTAGGGTTGAAGCTACAAGAAAACCATGCCACCAACCTCAAAAAATCTCTCCAATCTATGTCTATCTGCATTGACCTTTTGCTAGTTTCAAGCTTGCTAGAGATTTTCCTTAAGTGACTTTACAATATCTTGACTCTCCTAGACCCAATCCTTGGCCTTTGGAACCCTGCTATCAATAATGAGTAAGTCAACAAAAGATGACATCATACCCTTACAAAGCTTTGAAAGAAGTCATGCCAATAGACGTGATATGTGAGGTTGTAGCAATTCTCATCCAAATATACCCACCTGATCCAAGCCTTCTACTACTCTACTACACAGTTCCTTAGATACCCTTCTACCCACTTATTGACAATCTCATTCTATCCATATGTCTGTGGATGATAACTAGTGCTCAAGGTAACTCAATACTTGTTAATCTAAAAAGCTCCTACCAAAACATGCTAAGAAATCTATTGTCCCAATCATTGACAATGTTCCTAAGTAGACCATGGAATTTGAACACCTCTCTGGAAAAAAAAAAAGGTCTGCAACTTGAGGTGCCTTGAAATCAGAAGATATGGTATATAAATGGGCATACTTGGTCAATCTATCCACCACAACAAAGAGATAGTCCTTTCCCTATACCCATGGAAGACCATGATGAAATCCATAGATATGCTCTCCCATTTCTACTCTGGAATACATAGGGGTTGCAATAGTCTTGCAAGAAAAGTATGTTCTGACTTATTCTGTTGACAAGTCAGACACTCCCTATCATTCCTCAAGATGTGTCATCTTTGAGTCACTTCCATGTGAACCTCTCCCTAATCTTCTTGTAGGTCTTAAAGTAGTCAGGATGCCATGCTAATTGTAAAATTACTCTCAAGGAAAAGCTGAAGGTAATCCAGTCAAGTTTAGTTATGGCAGAAAATAGAGATAGATATAAAAAAGCAAAGACAAAAGAAGAAATGAGAGCAGCATCAAGAAAACAACAAGAGTTGGAAACTCTTAAAAGGTAGAAAGATAGAATAAAAAGATAGTTAAAGCAATGTGGTAAAACGTAGTCATTCAACAAACTTGCAAAGCCCAAATACAAACAACCCATATGGAGAAAGCCAAAGATTCAACTCACTAAAGATGAATAAGAGGAAGAGTCTACTAAAGAAGAATCTGCTGAAAAAATATTACAAATGGAAAAGTAAACATCTCTAATATGCCTATATCAAAACTAGACTCAATAAAAAGAGATGTTGATGATATCAAAAGAATGGCTCTAGAGCATAAGAGGATTTTATGATATAGGGAAGAGATTATCTCTCTTAAAAGAAATCCTACTAGAAGTTGACAAGTGTCATATCCCCGAAAATGTAACACTAAGATAAACAAAATACATATTAAAAACATTAACTATTTAATATTATTGTAATTATAATTATCCAAGATAATATTATAATTATAAATATTAAATATGATATTGCAATTACCAAAATATAAATACTAAATATTATAATCATTATAATAAATAAATAATATATATTGACAATTTATTGTTATTATTATAATACAAATAACTCAACATCCAAAATAAAATAATAAAATAAAGATAATCTAAAATATCATTAATATTATAATTATAAATATTATTATCAAAATAGACATTATGACCAAATTAAATAAAGGATTGATAAAGAGCAAACCATTAAAGGCAATCACCCTAAGATCTCATGTGGGAATATATTAATACTATGACGATGTTTTATTAATCAAGAAAAAGCTGAAAGTGTCGATTCCGATCAAAATAAATAAAACATTGATTTCCCTAAAGTGGCGATCTGAAGATGGTTATGGAAATCGGCTAAAATAGAAACCCCTAATTATTATCATTAAGCCATATAATCCAGCGATTGTTATTCAGGAAATGGTATTTAAAGATACTCATATAATAAGGTTTAGTAAGAGACCAATTTACATTCATTCCTAGACACAGCGATTATGATGCAATGGCTACAATTTGCTAACCCAATCGACATTAGTTTTGAAGCAGTCCCAAAGGGGCAACAACGGCATAAGGGACACATCCCTAAGGTGAGTAAAGACTCTTGGTTGATTGGCCCATAAAGGGAAGATCAATTCAAGACCAAAAGGGAGGGAGGAATAGAATGAAGGATGTATAAATATATTTTGAGCAAGGAACCATCAGCAATAAGGATATCTGTGAATACTAGTCAGCATCAAGAAATACAATAACTTCTAATATTGGATCATCGATCTCCCCTCAGAAATACATTTACTCCCTTGGCAACCAATATTGTAGAATACTAAAAGGATCAAATTTAGTATTAGATTGCAGGCATACATACCTCAACATAGTGAATACAATCTGGACCTAGAGCCAAGATTTATCTTGTTTAAAGCATTAAGTGGTAAGTTAGAGCCCTAACTACATTAAGCTTGTGATTCTAGGATAAGATTTAGGATTATCCCAAAAGGGGACATTACCAGTGGTATCAGAGCATAATCCTGCCATCCTGTGAAAGGTCAATTAATGCAAACCTACCAAAGAAGACACTCTAGGAATAACAACACTCAAAACGATATCATGGGTGACCAATTGAGAGATGAACTTAGGTCTTTCATGGAAAATAATGATAGGAAAACCCAAGCCCTTATTGAACAACATGAGAGAACAAGTCAAGCATTACTCCAAGCAATACAAAACATGAACACCACCAGGGGTACTCTTAGACCTCATGAAAAAAAAGGAGGGAAACCACCCCAAGCCAATCTGAAAATAATAACCCCTCAAGATCTACCTCTAGGATAACTCGAGAACCCTTCCTAACTAGGGAGGGATCCCTAAGGGAGAATGAGGAAGTAGAGGCACAGGAACCAGATTGGGGGCATATTGCAAATGAATATACAAGACTTGACCCAAAGGTTAAGAGGAGTATCCCCTTTACTGAATATTGTGAGGCTAGGACTAGAAGATCATACAAGAGGGCAGTGAACCAAACTAACAAAAATTTACAACACAAAGTGGGAAAACTATCACTTCCAAATTTTGATGGATCAAATAAAATCACAGCACATGCATGGATACAAAAATTAAACATTTACTTATCCCTTACCTCTATGACAAAAGAAGACATCATACAATTTTCCATCTTCCATTTAGAAGGATTGGCCCACGAATGGTTGCATCATGGTATCTGTTGACGTGGTTTTTGTGACCGCACCAAACAGCAGAACAAAATAGTCCGAAGGCTACTCCGTTCTCTCTTGATCAAAGTATTTCGTGTGCTAAGATTGCGAGATAGATCACACGTTCAACTCCAAGGTTCTTAAATACTTGGAACACCCTCAGTTGGTTGATGTGTATTGTTGTGTTCTTACGAGGGGACTTACACAATTGTTCAGGCTTCTTGCAGTTAACAATAGGTAGATGATCTGAAGGGGATTTTGTGCGTATGATTTGGCTATAAGTTTGTTTCCCTAAAGCTAATCAGAAATATGCGGAAAGTAAATAAGTGTAGGGCCTAAGAAACTTATATTCTATTCTAAATGCAGGATATGTGGAGCTCAATTTTGGCAGACTTCAACCGAATTTCACCTAGCCTCACGTCGGACAGCTTCAGCAAAATCAGTGCAATCTTCAAAGGGATAGCAAAGGATGTTCAGATTATAATTTAGCATACATACACCATCAAAACGACGCATATAAGTATACAAATCACAATCGAAGTTAAACTCAAGATAATTTCCAGTCAACCACGCAAGGCGAACTTAACATCAACAAGCCGCTAGTGGTATGGAATGAAAAGAAGCTACCTCAATAAAACGCCACACATCAAAATAAACTACTTGCATGAAATGAGAATTAAGCTACTTGGATCCGAAAGGAAGAAGAGACCTTGCTAGCTATTCATGACAAAGACGAATTCCACCATCAATGAAAAGATCTATTATCATGAAAGTGTTACACAACAATCTCCACAAAAGTTTTCAAAGGGAAAACTTTCTTTCTTCTCCACACTATTCTAAGCAAAATGTCTACTATGCTCTACTCTCCAATCTCTAGCTCTAATGCTAATGTCCAATATCTACTCTACTGAGTTACAAATGAGGGGGACTCCCCCTTTTATAGGTAGCCCAGTCCAAAAGACGGCTAGGGTTACAATCAATAGAATGGCTAAGATTAAGCCACCTCAGCCCTAACCCTAAAAACTGCCAGAATGGGGAGTGGTGTAATAAATGAACAAAGATTCCCACTCACTCCCAAAAATAGTAAAGGCAATAAATGCCCACAATCAGTCTTCGAGAAGATCCTCGTCCAGCAGTGCATTCCCGTTCTCCTTCTCTCTGGCCGCAAACTCAACGAACCTGCCAAGTACAGCCTCAACTTCCTGAACTGAAATGGGTGGAACACAATCTAGCTGGAACTCTAGCACCGTGACTGACGTCTCATGCCGTGCACAATATTTTCTCCAAGCAGCCAAGGAATCCTGCGTGCTCTGAATCAAACTGGAGAAAGTGGAGGTGTTCTCAAAGTCATCCTGTGTAAAGGTCTTCACCTCTGAAAAGAAAGGCACCAGCCTACCCCTCAAATTATCAACATTAACTTCATCCGGATTCAACCGCCTAGCAAATATGGCCTCAAAAGTATTCTGAACTCCATCAATAATATTTGCCATAGCCTTCCGTATCTTGGTTGAATCCGCCTGTCCTGCGTCGAAGAAACCACGTCTCGTGATCGTTGAAGTTCTCCTGAATGACCCCTCCATCAATCAACAATCGCAACGGAACATGCCTCAATGCCTCAAGGCGCTGAATCACTTTGCTCTGATAGACAGAAGCATCTCCCCAAGCATGATCAACTGCCCCTATCCGTGCCAAAATACTAGAGGCCTGCTGAAAAGCAAAAGCAAGATCTTCCATAAACTTCTCTGTCTCGGCACTAACTCCTGTGACCCACTTGTCTGCTTCCTGTGCCATCTTTCCTAACTCCATCAAGCCACTGATTGACTCCCTGGGTATCTCTGCTGGAGGCTCTATCTCTGGAATCTCCTGCCCACGAGAACGAGACAATTGCTGCACATATCCAATTAGAGCCTTATGCTCTCTTTTCAACTTCTTATACTTTCCTTCCTTCTTGAATAACCTATCTTTGAGGGCGAGGTAGGAGTTGTCACACTCCTCCACAATCTGTGCACCAGTGGGGCGTCCTAAATCCAAAGTCGTGACCACATAATTCTCAGGCACCGCTTCATTTCGGTCACAATCAACTTGAGGCACAGCTACGTGAAGAGTGCAAGAGCCATCTTCTTCAGTGGAGATCTTCGAAAACTTCCGTGCTCTCTTCTTCTGTGGAGGTGCACTAATCCTGTTCAAGAATTCCTCCATCTCAACTGCTGGGTCAATATCCTCGCTGGGGCTCCTTCTCATCCTGTCCCTGAGCCAATCAGGAACTGTATACTGTATATCAAAGGGCTGCTGTTCCTGTGCCTCTACTTCTCGAACCTGTTCAACCTCTACATCATTCTGGCGAGGCTCATTGTCCTCAAGTGGCTGAGTGTCTCCTGAAACTATATCATCATCATCATCCATAGCCGCCTCTAACTCCTGCTGAAACTGAGGGTCAGTAATAGTCCCCTCATCATCCTGCTGATCAACCCTACTAGGTGCGTTGACGCTCTGGCCAACCGACTCTCTCCGTGGACGCTGATTATTTTCCTGTACTACTTGCACCTGATTCAATGCAATCCTCTGATCAGCAAACAAAGAAACCTCCTGGATACTTGGAGAACGTGTCTCCAATGGCGTGGGTGATGCAACTCGTGGAGGCTCCTGCTGAATAGGCTCCTGCCGAATTGGCTCTTTCTTTCTGGACTCTGGACCTCGTGTGATCTGTTTCTTTCTGCCGGTGGTGGGTGTCCTGTGATCTCCCATCAAGTTGTAATTCAAAGCAATTGACCTACTCTTCAACCTATTCACCCGCCTGTCAACCCATGCTCTAGTAAATGTCAGGACCGGAATAGAAAGTGTGTCCAAGTCAGCCACCTCTGGTTCTGACCAATCTAGGAGCGGAAGCGGAGTATCCCTCACTGCTGCATAGTCCGGATGCACAACATCCATATCCTCATTCACCTGGTCTGGGACCGGAACAACTTCACACTCCCTAATCATGGTGATAGGCAACCGAGAGAACATTCTTTTCCTGACTTCGATCTCATCTGATGCATCAGCCCAATAATCTTCAATGTTCGCCTTGTGTTTAAATTCCTCTGACAGTACCCATTTGATGTTATTATGTGGATCATAGTGCTGTCGGCTGGTGTGATAGGAAAAGTGATAAAATTGAAGCTCACTCTCGGCTTCTCTGGCTGCCTGTAATGAAGGACACACTTCATCCGAGTTGCCCATGACAATTGGGAATTCAATTCCTCCCTTCTTCTTCTTCTTTTGAATCTTAGCGTAGGCGAGCAATTGCCTAGATATCTCTAACATTAAAATTCTATCGGTTGGGTACTTAGGCAGCCTATATGGGTATGATGAAAAACCTTGCAGCCTAATGTAAGAAAACTTCGGAAACTGTATAAACCAGCACCCATACCTTTCAATCAATTCCTAGGCCTCCCTCGAGATTCTGTGATGTAACCGCTCCTGAAGCAATCTCGTGATGTGCATGGTGAAGGCGTCATTAACACGCTTGTAATGAGTAGTGCTCGCCAAATGCAACTGCGGACGAGCCTCATGGATTTTGAATTGGTGAGAGCCACAACCGACAAGTTCCTTGTAAGAAATCCCTCTATACTTCGTCATACGAGCCAGCATGTAAATGATGTAAGAGCTCATATAAAATGTCTTCGTTCTTCTCAGGCTCAAGAGCTGCTCGTGCAAATTGTCACTGATCATCACAGCCCAGTTCACGTAATCTTTCCCTTCCAGCACGAGGTTGATGTAATAAAACATCCAAGGCTCAAAAATGAATGACTGTGGACAACCACCAACTCTGCTCAGCATCATAATGAGGTCACAATACTCCTGCTTCAAGTCATCTGCAATAATTTGCTTCGGCAACTTCGTACGAGAAGGCTTCGGATTGCTCATCCAGTGAGTATTGATCGTCTTCGTGCATCTCTCGAATGCAGAAGCATACATCCGCTCAGCTCGCTCTCTGGATTTGTAAACCATATTCCTGTGCACCGGGATCCCGAAAGCTTTACCAATGGCCGAAGGAGTAAGATTATCAAGCACTTGTCCATCTGGTGACATGATCGATCTATGATCCTTCTCATAATAATTGGCGCACTCCATCATCAGCTCCGAACACTGAATGGCTGGTGGGAAACCAGCAGCTGCATATAATCCGCTTCGAACAATATTGTGCGAAGTGGTCGAAGGTTGATGACTTCCAATCCCCAACATTCTGTTTTTGAAAGCCTCTAGGTTGACGGAGCCCAAGTTGGTATCTGTCAGCTTGCCCAACTTTGAAATGAATTTTGACTCTGGCATAAATGTCTTGCTCAGTTTCTTGATCACAGCCTCTCTGGATGCACCATTGTTATCTTTGCCAGTCGCCCTTGCCTCAGCCATCTGCAGGACAATAAACATTCATCAGCAATTTAACTTATAAAATAAATAAATATAGTGCAGGGGCTGCCAGTCGACTTCAAGAAGTTGCAATGTTATTTCTTGCTTGCAAAGCTCAACTTCCTTCTTCAACAAATTCGAGCCTCGATCACTTAGCAAGCTTCAGCAAATTTCAAACAGCAAATGTAAATTCGCACTTCACACTAGCAATCAGCAATCTTCAAATTCGTACTTCCTCAAATCAGAACTTCAACAATATTCTATGCAGCTCAAGCCGTCCTTCTTAGCTTTAGCAATACAATTTTCTTCAAGCCTCAGCAAATTCAAACTTCAGCAACACTTCACTTAGAGCAAATTCGCACCTCTTTAATCAGCAAGTGCGCACCTTCTCAGCTCCAGCAACTCACAAAGTTCAGACCCCAGCAAACTTTCCAGTCCCCAGCAAAATTTCGAACTCTTCAAGCTTCAGTAATTCTCAGCAACAAACTTCAGAGCAAATTCGAATTCTTCAACTGTGAAAAACAAGTGAGAGACTTCTCAATTTTATAGCCAAAAATCGAATTCTAGAAGGAGCCAATTATAGCCAGTACATTTAATTTCCACTACTCCACTTCAAAAATTTGAATTTTCCCTCTCTGGTATTCCTGACACTTGTATGAGAATCTCAACCTTCTAGAAGTTCAACTTTGACTGGCATCTTTTGAATTCACTTTCGAAAAATTTAATTTAAATTCATCTTTTTAATTCACCAGCCGGAGCTCCGTCACTTGAATTCGAATTTACTTCTCTTCAGCTCTGGAAAACTCATCATCAAAGAATTCAATTAAAATCATCTAGGCAATTCACTTTAAATTCGTTGTCCGGAGAAATTAATCTTGAAAACTCATTTTACTCACTTTGCCTTAGAAAATTTTAAGTTATCCCTTAGGAAAATTTCACAATTTGAGCACTGATTAAATTCTTCACTGAAAAAGTGTTGGCGAAGTGTGGAAGACATGGAAATCCATCCATCATCACAAATGTTCAGTACCCAGAAGAAAATTTTCTTCAGAATGCTTCGAATCCATGGGTATCCAACGAACGGGTTCATTTAATTTTTAAATTTTTAACCTTAGAAAAATATTACTCCATCAATTTAAATCCGTTCTTCATCTCCATGAATATCCCGTTGCTCTGACTTGAGAAATTTTAAATCATCTTGCATTGTCATCATCTGACTTCATCACCGTGAAGTTTGCTCATGCTTCAGGAAGAATTTCATCACCTTGATCTCTAGGCGTATTTTCTAAGGAAGAAAATACTTTGCCTTAGAGAAAAATTTTAAATCACCTTGCACTTTGAAAATTTGCCTTAGAAAAATTTTATTCGTTCACCAGTGGTGGAAATTTCATCAACTTTACTTAGAAAAAAATTTATTCATGAAGGCGCCTAGCACATTTTATTTCTCACTCACCACTTTGCATTTTTATTTCACACTTGAAAGGCATTTTTATTTAAAGCTCCAACGCCTTAGCAATATTTTATTTTTCTTCACTCAACACTTGCTAGAAGTCTTGACTTCCAACGCCTAGGCAACATTAATTTTCACCACCTCAACATCTTACCTCACCACCTTTGGCGCATATGACACTTCAAGAGGAATATTTAACTTCACCACGCCTTGGGAAATATTTTTAAAACCTTTAACACATATCAACTTGGGCGCATTTAACACTTGAAGAGGGATAACAACCACGCCTAGCATTTACCTTGCATTGACCACGTCTTGGAGTGTTTTACTCACCTTTTACCTCATTCACCATCTTGCATTCACTTTTACCACCTCCAACTGGGGCGCATTTGAGCTAGGCAAGAGGATGACTCTTCAACTTCCCGTTTTTGTCTCTACTTGACCTCATTTGGGCGCATTTAGGCACGCATGAAGGATAAAAATTGTTGACTTGTTGACCCCTTTTGAACTTGGGCGCATTTTAGTCTATGTGGTGGATGAAACTTCCCACGCCTTGGAGTGACCCTTCATCTTCCTTGTTTTTGTCTTGACATGGCTTGTTTTGGGTGCATTTCCACCTAGGAGGAAGATGAAAAACGTTGACCACTTTGACTTACTTCTCTTTTGGGCGCATTTGGAGGGGTGAGGAGGATATTCAACACTTAGAAAATTTTTTGCTACTCAACTCTCAAGGTGGGCACATTTTAGCCTAGCAGCAGGATGAAAAGCATTGACTTTCTTTGACCTTTTGCATTTTGGGCGCATTTTGGCCTTGATGAAGGATGGGCGCATTTTACCCCTTGAGCAGGATGAAATTTTGCCTTAGAATATTTTTCACTATGCATCAGCTTCCCTTGGGCGCATTTGAGCTAGGCGGGCAGATGAAACATCTTTGACTTCCTTTGACTTTATGCTGGATGGGCGCATTTTGGCCTAGGAGGAGGACGAGCTCAACACTTAGAAATTTTTCATGCTTCCTCATCAACTTGGGCGCATTTTTCCATGGCTGCAGGATGAAGCTTCAGACTTAGAATTTTTTTATGATTTCACCTGTTTATCCATGCCCTGCTATTTATAGTAAGCCCTCTAAATTTTGCATCTTTGAAACTCAAAGCGATTTGAAATTTCAAAACTGCATCCTCACAACCCTATTGCCTGTTGACCTTGTTATTCTTAGTCACTGCTATTTTTTAGCCCATTTGAAGGTGATTTGCTATAAATAATAACTTCTGCTTGATAGCTCCTGCTCGATTGATTGAAATTCGAAGAGGGCTCCTCACCCGTGACCTGCCTGTCGGTATCAACGCATGCAGACTTGCTATTTTTAGCCTTTAAAAAATGACTTACTATAAATAGTAAGTGCCTTTTTGACTTGAAATTTTACCAGAGATAGCACGAAGGATCTTGATGGTTTACACCGGTTTTCGAAAATTCTGACTTTTTACCCCTCTTTTCAGGCTCCGAAGCTGGAAACCCTAATTTGCTCTGCATGCGTATCAAATGATCTCTGTTTGTCTTCGTTTCTGCTGCATTGTGATCAGCTCGTGATTCTAAACTGCTAGGAAGCGGCCGCCGGGACGCACCTGCTAAAAATAGTAAGTTCTTTACTGAATGATTATCTCCATTTGCATGTCATACCACTGCGAAGCTCTCGAAAAACCCACCAGGAATCATCCGACATGCAAAAGAAACCCTAACATGCAAACCCTAAAATTAGCCTCGGAAGACTGAATTTTGAAAGTTGTCGTCTCGCTTTGCATGTCATACTGTCGCGAAGGTCTCGAAAAACCCAGAAGGAATATGCCGACATGCAAAGGAAAACTCTGCATCTAAGCCCTGAAATTTACTCCGGAAGCTGAACTGCTAAAAATAGTAAGTCGTCTGTTTTCGCTTAAATTTTGCACGTGAGTAGCCTGATGTGCTCTGAATGCAGTGTGACTGTCGGAATTTCAAAATTGCTGACGGATTGCCTGTAATTGCACACTTACTAAAAATAGTAAGTACCTCAGAATCTGATGGAAATTTGCTAAGAGCCTGCTGGAGACATACTGACAACAATGTTAGGTTCTGTTTTCAATTTATTCACTTCGTTCAACCTTGGACCGACCAGGAAAGATGAAACCCTAATTTTCAGACTTGGTCAATTTTACACTTAAGCTCAATGACGGGCACAATCCCCGAAAGGCAGACATCAGAAAAGAGAAAGAGAAAGAGAGAGAGAGAAACCCAAGCCAAAAGACCAGAATGGAGCAAAAATTAGGGGGTCCCCATTTTGAATGGGGTGATGTGTGAAAAGGTCACAACAGTATCCACACCCAAGGGCACCAAAATGTAACATCCTATGATGAATTCACATAGAAACTTATAAAACGATTTGATAGAAGGAACCCACAAATAGACTTCAAAGAATTAACTCAACTTAAACATGGATCGGTTGAGGATTACATAGCAAAATTCCAAAGGATTTCAATTAGGGTTCTAGGGGTTGACGAGGATAGACTTACCTACCTCTTTGTAGAAGGATTAAAGGATTCAACCCAAGGATTGGTAAGCACCTTAAACCCTACCACCCTAGAAGATGCAATCGATAAATCCCTAAAAATGGAGGATACAGGCTCAAGAGATAGAACAAGAAATCCCCCTACAAAGACAACATCAAAAGAACCCTTCAATAGGAAGGAAGAGCACAAGGAACCATACCTTTCTTACCATGATCGAGAGGAACTAAAGAGGAAGGGGCTTTGCTTTGATTGCAAAAATGTATGTGTAGTGTAGAAAAATGTATCACTTTACATTTTCACACTCGTTTGGGCCCTCCTTGTGGATTTTAGCTTAATATTTCCTTGATTTAATGTTGTAATGTGGATGACACATTTGCACTAGGTCTTGGGCCATTGTAAACTAATGGATTTCAATGGTACCTTGCTAAAGTGTTGTGAAGTGTTGTAACTCACTTTCACACTTTTCTAGGGTTTTATCAAATAACTAAGCATAATAAATCTATTTTTAATTAAAATCAACATTAACCTTGCCCTGTTTGGAGTGTTGTAAACTGTTGTAACACACTTTCACACTTCTCTAGGCTTGTCATTAATAATTGGGCTTTCTTATGCTTTAATTGGCCCTATTTTTCATCCACAAGCATTGCATCTTTTCAAGGATAATCCCGACACCAATCAGTATTCAATCATAATTCAGGTGTTCTTGGCTTGTGTGGCCCAGATTTAGGGTTTGGGACTCATTCACCACCTTGGGCGAATGGGTCCCACCTGGATCTTTTGGCCCCGAACCAGTTTTCACACCTTTCTAAGAACTTTTGATTTTTGGTCCCATACATTATGTCTAATGGGACTCATTCGCCATCTTGGGCGAATGAGTCCTGTCTGGCCCAAAATTAAAATTAATTCAAATTTTTGGTGGGATTTTATTCTCCTAGATCTGATGTCGGCTTGTGGTGTTGTAATTTCGGAAATTCTTGCATAATTGAGTATAAATAGAAGGTTCTTTCACTCATATTCAACACCTAGCATTCAAGAGAGTTCACAAGAGCATTTGAGCATTCAAGAGCTTTCAAGGGCAGATTATCAAGCATTTTAGAGCAGCATTCAAGTATCAATCATCATGTCAAGGATTTCATATATCATGTTTGTTATTGTGCTAACAATTGTGATGTAGGGTTTATGATTCAATTAAGTGTTTCAAGCAAGATCAACATCATTCAAGCAAGAGTCAAAAACCACATCCATTGCAGTGATTCCAAGCATACTTGCAGCACCTTATTGCTAGGGTTTGATGAGTTACAACATTGTCTTTTGTTCATTCATCATTATCCATTCATATTTGCTTTCATTTCAAGGTTTAATTACCAACAAGGGGTTTGACCAAGGAAAACCCCTATTCACTAACCCAACAACATTTTTTCCTCTCCTTTGCATGTGATTTGCAGGTTTAGGATTGCATATTTCATAAGGAGAAAGATTGGAGAAAATTTGTCAAATAATCAAAGTTGTCATCAAGCCTTGGAGAATATTAGAGATCACCTACATATTACAAATCGAAGATTCGGATCCAGAAACTAGTCGAGAAGAGCAGAGCAGACAAGGAAGAGCAGAATCAATTTTGAAAGCTTCAAAAATGCCCAACTAGACTGATTCGCCACTTCTGGCAAATGAGTCCCAGTTCCAGCACATTTTTAGGATTTTCTAAATCTGGATACCCTTTTGGCAGATTCCTGTTCCTGCACATTTTCCCAAAAACTGAACTGATTCGCCTAGCTTGGCGAATGAGTCCTAGTCATTCTTGATAGCAGATATTCCAGTGATTCAAATCTCCATTCTATCTTCTCCGGATTCCCAAGTGCACACTTTCTATTTTACAGCTTTTTGTTGCATTTAATTCACTTTCCTAGGTCATTTAGTGTTAGTTTGCATTCAATTAGGGTTTTGCATTACATCTTGCATTTCATTGTCTTTTCCAAGTTTACACTTGGTGGTGAACCCCTCATTAGATCATTGTCAACCCCTAGGACAACCCTCTTGCAAAATCTCTTTCTCTTTTGCATTGAGATCTCAAGGATTTTTTCTTGAGTGAAAGTTAGTGAAAGTTGCCCCTTTTGGTCCTCAACCCTAAAGGTGAAAAATGGCTCCAATTTTTCACCTTTCACTTTGGTGAACCTACATTTAGAACATCACAATTATGATTTGGAGTGCATTTTCATCCTAGATTTGGCTTGCATTAGGATTTGCATTGGTTAATTTGCATTCTAGAGTTTCAAATTTTGCATTAGTGAAAGTTCATTTAGATTGCATTTTTGCATCCAATTTCATTGAAAATAATTCAAATTTTGCATTTACATCTCAAACATAGATCAGAAAACAGAAAAAGCTTAAAATCTAATTCAAAAATTCTCAAAATTTTCAAAAAAATCATCACTGGGACTCATTCGCCACCCCAGGCAAATCAGTCCCTTTGCATATTCTGCACTGCATTTTTTGGCATTTATAGTTCAGTTTCTGAGTTTCTGTTTGATGTTTATAGTTTCTATTTTCTGTTTCAATTTAGAGACCTATTTCATCCAATTCATTGCATCTAGTTTACAATAGTTCAATTCGTGCATTGCTTAAATTCAAAATTGCATTGTTGCATAGTTTAGAATCTGAAATTTGCATCATGGATATGTGCTTTAACAAGCTTTGGATGTCATTAAAGTCCTTAGTGGATGTGTCAAGCTGTGCTTTTGGAAATGACACTAACGACATTGAACTCACTTATGATCCTTCAACTCCTAATGCATGCCCCTGTGATGTTGACATCATTGGAGAAGATGATGACAACGTGAATAAGTTCCTAAATGATTGTCTTAACAACCTTGAAGCTAACGCATCCTTTTATCCATCCATGAAACAACCAAATCACCCTATGATACCACCTCTTGAGATGTTTGGTTACTTACATCCTGAAACAAAAGTTGAACCTAAGTTCCCTACAATAGGTGAACCTAGTTCTTCTACGCAAGCAAATACTCAACCATTCTATGATAATAAAATAACAAACATTGCTATCAATCTTGAAGAAACATATGGAAAAGGATTCACAATCTTGAGTAAACAAGCATGCGATACAAGAAGTGAACATAACATTCATCAAGTCCTAGAGCAAATATCAACCAATGAAAACACAAAAGGGTTAGGATATCAAGACCCCTCTCACAACATATGTGCTCCTAGAGAATACCTAAGGCTTCGTAGTGATGGTATGGTGATCTTAGATTCTCCTCTCAATATGAATGTCCTTCCTAAAGAACAACCAATGACTAATAATGATAAGGATGATAGGATCCCCTTAGGTCCTCCTGCTCCACATTCAATTCGAGAAGTTGGTGAATCTAGCAAGCGCAAGAGGCCCTACAAGCTACAAATACTACAACCCCCTCGTACACCACCTGACAGTGAAAGGAAATTACAAATACGTTTAAACAATGAACTAATCACATTACCACCAGAGAAAAACAGACTCATTCTATATCCTAAAGATGCAAAAGTTCCACATTGCCGATACCACTGAACTCTTGGACATAGTACTGATGACTGTCGTGCATTCAAGTTAGTATTGAAAAACTTTCACTTTGATGGCAATGATTTCCATCAACCGATTGCATAGCATAATCTTTCTCCACCACTTGTCGTGTAGAAGTTGTAGAATATTCTATTATCACTATTACATGACCCCTTCCCATCACCTACCTCGGCTCATTCTTGTCTCGCACTCAGTGGGGGCAAGAAGTAGACAACCTTGTCCTAGTATTGCATTTGTCGTTGTCCCTTAGGCTTGTTGTCCACCTTTCGTTTATTCAGACTGAGATTGGGAGGTGGATAACCTGCTCATAGGTTGACTCGCATGTGCCTTACTAATCTTTTGCATTTTCATTTTCTTTTGTGTGATTGCATGTGTGTGATGTGATCCCCATGATGTTATGTTTGATGTTCTCTCTCTCTTTGTGACATTCCTCTATTTGTACCTTCATTCTTCTCTATGTCAAATATTTTATCTTTTCACTTTTTATCTCTTTTACATTTTGTCTTGTGTTTTTCCTTTTGGGGATGACGCAAGGTGTCAAAACATTCATGTCTCTTCCATGTTGACCCAAAAGGCTTTATTTTTCCTTTGCCTTTTCACTTTTTCATTTGTCTTGTGTTTTTCCTTTTGGGGATGATGCAAGGCGTCGAAACATTTGTGTTTCTTCCATGTTGACCCAAAAGGTTTTTCTTTGTTTTAGCTCTCTTTGTGTCATTCTTCCAGTTCTATGTGTATTTGGGGGATGATGACAGTTTTGAGCTCTCTCTAAAAACATTGCAGCAAGAAAATATTGACCCCAAATCCATAGATCCCTTATGTGTTTGGTGTTTTCATTTTGGGGGCAACCCCTCTTTTTCTCTTCCATGACATAGCTTTACTTGGAAACATATGACATGGCATAGGGCTTTCCAAGTTAGCTCTTATGTCTTCTTTGTTTGCATTTTTCATTTGCTACTTTAAAGTAATTGCTCACAATATGGTGTTTAGCAATTCCTTTAAAGTGGGAGCATACATTAGCATTATTCTTTTGCATTTTTCTTTTTCTCAGTTCATGGTGCAGTCTTCTTACTTTATACAATGCATTTTTCACTTTGTGGACAACATTGGGTGCGATGTCCTTCAGGAGCGTGATCTCTCTTAGCATATTGCATTCCTCTTAATGGCTTGATGCGACACACTGCATCCCCTAAGTTGCAAATTTTCTATTCTTTGATTGGTCCTCACTTGGAGACATTAGGAACAATGTTCCCTAAGTTAAAGACCTCGCATGAACTAAGCAAGACTCCTTTTGAACATTTCTTATTTTACATTTTGCATTTGTCGTTATATGGCCACCTTGCATAACACAGCTTGCATGCCTGTGGAGCCATCTTGTTTGTTCATGAGTTCTAAGCATACAAATTTTTACTTGGCTAATGAAGCTCAAAAATCATTTTTGTGTGGTGCCCTATTAAAGTTATCAGGGGGTATAACTTTGGTATGGTTTGAGTGGGAAGCCCGACCGAGGCATGACTTTCCCCATAGCACTTGTGTGTGTGTGTAAGTGCATATCAGCCATGAGTGTATACGTGTCTCACCTTTTAGGACTTCTCACCTGGTGGACAACCTAAAGTTTTGTCGCATCAGAGTGAGTATGCATTTTTTTTCGGACAAACAACCTAGATCTGATCCACATCGGGATGGACAAACAGTCAAAGCTTGATCCGAGTCTCTTTTATCTTTTACCTTTTCTCTCTTTCATCTTTGGCAGTGTATGCTTGTGCTTTGTCACTGTTCTTTACATCATTTCATGCGTGTTATTTTGTGCCTATGTTGGTTTTCCATGGGATCTTGATCCTGGGGGCTTGATCACCCCTCTTGACCGTTGTCATCTCATCTTATTGGCATTGGTGCATTTGAACCCCTCTTGATGCGTGATTGCCTACTTTAGTGTAAGTTTGAAGCTGTAAAGTGTCTTGCCAAATCTGATCCAAAAACACTGATTTTCTGCCTTTGGATTTTTGACAAACACTTTGTATGCAATAATCAATTTGCTGGTAATTGATTTCAGATTGTTTTGCCTTTGATTTGATGAATGCAAATGTTGTTCAAATGCTTGGAAATAACTTCTGAGATATGTATTCAAAGATCTAAAATGAAGATGCAACTCTTTTTGTGTTTTCAAGTGCATATAAATGAATTTCTAAATGCAAATGCACACCTACAGCCAAAAGGTATTTTCACAAACACTTGGCATACATACTAATTTAGAGAAATGTTATTACATAGAAGAAACATTTTTACAAACACTTCTCATGCAATTTTCCTAATGCAAATAACCATCTACAGCACTATGACATTTCTACAAACATTTAGCATACAAACTAATATGAGGGAATGAAAGCTACAGCTAAAGGCAATTTGTCAAACATTTGTCATGAAACCTTATAACTCCTTCATTAAGTACAATTCCAAATACAAGCTGTTATACAATGCCTTTTACAATGCTTAATTGAGATTCAAATATGCATTCCCATTGACTGAAATTACAATGACTATGGTTGTTACAAGACAGTGCCTAAGGCTCCAATCCAAATAAGATACAAGATAGATGCAAATGACTTATTTTATAATGTATATGACAGCAACATTCTATATTATGCAAACTGAGACAAATTGAGAACCTGGGATATGCATATGGCAACCACATAAAGAGATTTGATTCTCCACAATGAAGATACCTATGCCTCCAAAGAAATGGCGATTGCCTTCATATCTGCCCAGCGATGCCTAAGATGCCTTTAACTGATTTTATAGTGTCTATATGCATGTGCAAATATTCTACATGACTGTAATGAAATGCAAATTAACTAAATCTGATACAGCCCTTCAATTGCAATTTCTTTAAGCTTACAATGACTGTAATTACAATGGTTATAAGCTGATTAATATAGCCTTTGATATCTAAATGAACTAAGATGCCAAAATGCAATACAATGACCCAAAATGGAAGAACCTGGAAGTCTGCAAAAGCACTTATGATAAATTTGATTCCACTTGAAGAAGCTGAAACTTGACTCCACATTGATGCGCCATCCTTCTACAATGCAAGACAACCTTCCTGAATTTTACTTGGAATTTTTTTATGCCTTCTTGAACAAAATCGAACCTTCCTAAGGTGCACCCAGCAAGAGATAAAAACTGGAATTTTTTTGCAGCCAAAAGATGAAAATCGATCCCTCCAATCTAATGTCTCCTTCAAACAAAACGTCCTCCTTAAACTGAAAAAAATTTCAAATGAAATCTGCAAGCATGAATAAAAATCGATTTCTTTTCTATCACCAAAATTTGGCAAATGGCCACAAAATTTTGGACAATGAAGCACAAGTAGAAAGTCTGAAGTAACTCCTCCACAATTCCAACTAGGGTTGGTGTTGCACAACCAAAATTGGCACTTAACCAGTTAAGTTTGGTCTTTCACAAACAAAGACTGGAAAACAATAAACTAAGCATTCAGCTTCAACAATGTAGTAGAAAAAATGTATTCAACTCAAGATGTCCAAATGCATAGCCAAAGCCTCTTTTTATACTTTTTCAACCTCATCACCAAGAGACTTCTAGAAGATTGTTGATTTATTCCTTAAGTGACTACATTATTTTATTATTTTATTATTGAGTCACTTAAGTCACTTTTTATTATTAAATTAATTAAATAATAAGTCATCCCTTATGATATTTTTTTTTTTCTTTTTGGAATAACTTAATAAATAATTAATTTAATAACACTTCTTGATTTAATTAAATCACCAATTAAGCTATCCTCATGAAATATTAATAATTTGGGCAACTTAATTAAATAATTTAATTAAATCACCATACCTCCAATTCGGGGATATGACAGAAGCAGGTTCATCCTCTCACTAAAGTGTGGGCTAAATGTAGTGTAGAAAAATGTATCCCTTTACATTTTCACACTCATTTGGGCCCTCCTTGTGGATTTTGGCTTAATGTTGCCTTGATTTTGTGTTGTAATGTAGATGACACATTCGCATTAGGTCGTGGGCACTTGTGAACTAATGGATTTCAATGGCACCTTGCTAAAGTGTTGTGAAGTGTTGTAACTCACTTTCACACTTTTCTAGGATTTTATTAAATAACTAAGCATAATAAACCTATTTTTAATTAAAATCAACATTAACCTTGCCCTATTTGGAGTTTTGTAAAGTGTTGTAACACACTTTCACATTCCTCTAGGCTTGTCATTAATAATTGGGCTTTCTTATGCTTTAATTGGCCCTATTTTGCATCCACAAGCCTCATTTATTGCATATTTTCGAGGATAATCCCGACACCAATCAGTATCCAATCATAATTCAGGGGTTCCTGGCTTGTGTGGCCCAAATTTAATGTATGAGACTCATTCACCACCTTGGACGAATGGGTCCAACCTGGATCTTTTGGCCCCTAACCGGTTTTCACACCTTTCTAGGCACTTTTTATTTTTGGTCCCATACATTACGTCTGGTGGGACTCATTCGCCATCTTGGGAAAATGAGTCCCGTGTGGCCCAAAATTAAAATTAATTCAAATTTCTAGCGGGATTTTATTCTCCTAGATTTGATGTCGGCTTGTAGTGTTGTAATTTTGGTAATTCTTGCATAATTGAGTATAAATAGAAGGTTCTTTCGCTCATATTCAACATCTAGCATTCAAGAGAGTTCACAAGAGTATTTGAGCATTCACAAAAGCATTCAAGAGCTTTCAAGAGCAGATTAGCAAGCATTCTAGAGCAGCATTCAAGTGCCAATCATCATGTCAAGGATTTCATATATCATGTTTGTTATTGTGCTAACAATTGTGATGTAGGGTTTATGATTCAAGCAAGTGTTTCAAGCAAGATCAACATCATTCAAGCAAGATTCAAGAACCACATCCATTGCAGCCATTTCAAGCATACTTGCAGCACCTTATTGCTAGGCTTTGGTGAGTTGCAACATTGTCTTTTGTTCATTCATCATTCTCCATTCATATTTTCTTTCATTTCAAGGTTTAATTACCAACAAGGGGTTTGACCAAGGAAAACCCCTATTCACTAACCCAAAAACATTTTTCCCTCTCCTTTGCATGTGATTTGCAAGTTTAGGATTGCAGGTTTCATAAGGAGCAAGATTGGAGAAAAGTTGTCAAATAATCAAAGTTGTCAAAGTTGTCATCAAGCCTTGGAGAACATTGGAGATCACCTACAAATTGCAAATCAGAGATTCGGATCCGGAAACCAGTCAAAAAGAGCAGAGCAGACAAGGAAGAGCAGAATCAACTTTGAAAGCTTTAGAAAAGCCCAACTGGACTGATTCTCCACTTCTGGTGAATGAGTCTTAGTTCCTGTGCATTTTTAGGATTTTCCAGATCTGGACACCCTTTTGGCAGATTCCTGTTCCTACACATTTTCCCAGAAACTGGACTGATTTGCCCAGCTTGGCGAATGAGTCTGTTGTACCCAAAACCAAAATTTTTGCTTCACTAAGGCATTTTGCTTAATTGAGTCTTAATCTTGTTAAAGTGTTGTCAAAAGGTCGTTTTTGGGGTTTTCAAATATGGAGTTGGTGTCAGTACTTTGTCAGTCTGTTACTGAAGAGATTTTAGAAAAATGAAAATCTGAACGAAAAACATCAAAATTTTCTCTCTGGAGAAGGGAGCATATTCTGAAATAGGCGCCCTATCTTTTTGGGGCTCAGATCCTGTTTTTAGGGTTTGTCACCTCCAGCAGACATTTGTCCGGCATCACGTCAGCTTCGCAATGAGCTATCAAGCCTGTCAAACGGACCTGTTTGAGCAAGTTACGGAAGATACAGCAAATCAGGCGAAAGCAAGAATTGGCTAACACTGGAGAAAAGCGCAGCTTTTCAGAAAGGCGCCCATCTTTTTGAGGTGCCAGACGTAGGTTTTTGACTGAATTTCATCCAAGATGTTTATCTCACATTCGTTCAAGCTTCGCGACGCATCCGTCAGAGGGTGAATCTGAGTTGCTGAAGCGCCTGAACCTGAGGTCAAACGTTGGGTCAAATCTCAGTCAAACTATCAGAAGAAAGAGCAAAAGAGCACATTTTTGAGAAAGGCGCCCAAGCTTTTCAGGCCTTTAATGCTTTCTTTCTGATGATTTTAGATATTCAATGTGTCCGTGTTACGTTCAGCTTTCCGTTGCCTCTCTCCGTCAGATCAGAAGATGTCTCGTCAGCTTGCAGTGGAAGTTTTTATATTATTTTGTCGTTTCCAGAAATGGCTAAGTCTGGAATGAAAAGAGCAACTTTTGAAAGGCTCTTGTTTTTCACACCTCGGATGATGTTTTCGGGAAATGTGCCTTTCGGTGGATGTCGTGCGAGCGAGCAGCCCATTGAACTTGAGTTCATCTGAAAGTTGATAAATCAGAAGTTATGAAGGATTTTGTTTTTCCCTTCGTTCGAAATGCGAAGTTGAAATTTGACTAAGTCAGGGAAAAAGCGCAGCTTTTCAAAAAGGCGCTTGGATTTTTGAGCCTTCAGATGTCGGTTTTATGACATGCAGTATCAAGATATCATTTGATCAGTTTTTACTCAGCTCCGCAATGCACCTATCAGCCAGCCAATCGGAGAAGTCAGTCGACCAGTGTCAGAGGATGAACAGAGGTCCCGACAGAGGTTTTAGCCTAAATTTTTATGAAATTTGGCTAAGTCTGGAATTCGCCCAAGAGTTCAAATTTGAATTTTCGAAAGTGAGTTGAATGGACGCCTTAACTGGAGTTCTGACTGCAGTTAGACTGAACGATTTCTGGGTTGTCATCTTCAGTTCATATGTTTGCATGTGGAGTGATCTTTCAGTTTGCATGTTCAGTTAACTATCTTGCATGTTCAGTTAACTTGATTGCATGTTAAGTTTAACTGAAGATAATCACTAAAAGTCAACTGAAGTTTGCATGCATGGCGAATTTGGTCAAAATTGAGAAGATTTTAGTGAAGATAACGCTTCATCAAATGTTAACTGAAGTCATGAAAAGGGACGCCATATTTTGATGAAGCATTAGTTTGTGAAGCGTGAAGCATAAAATTTGTGAAGTATGGCGAATTTGCATGTCAACTTGAGTTTCAAAAAAGGTCGCCATATTTAAGGTTGAGTAGTGAAGCATCAATTTGTGAAGCTACGCACTTTTTAAGGGATTGCAACTTTAATTCAAAAGGGTTGCTATTTTTAGTTTTTATATTAAAGCATGGCGCACTTGTTGAATGACAACTGAAGTCTTGAAAGGGTCGCTATTTTTAGCTTATTCTTTGCATGAAGATGGCGAACTCTTATCTTATTCTTGTTGTTAACTGAAGCTATCTAAAGGGCACGCCTTAGGTCAAATTGATGAATCCAAAGAGAATTTGAAGATGGCGAACTTAAGACAAGTCTTAACTGAAGCTTAAGTCGCATGGTTGAGTTTTAACTGAAGATGTGAAAGGCTAACCCTAATGCGCCCACCTTTTGAGCTTGTTTATGTTCTAGTTAACTGTGAAGGGGTCCAATGAGAAGCCAAGCGCCATTTTTAATGCATGCTTGCTTTAGTACGAATTTCTTATGATGAAATTCTATATATTTCAAAGATGGCGTCCATTATTGCATCATCTTTTGCTCTGAAAGCTTGTATTCTTTTGAGCGACCAGCAAGCTTAAGGTGATTCAGGTGTCCGTTTTCAGCGTTCTTCGAAGCTACGAGCTCAGATTCTTCAGAGGAAGTCAATTCTAGACTTCATTTCCACTTTGCATGCAGGTTTTATAAAGATTCGAAGAAGAAATTTGCAGATTTTTCAGAAGCAGACAAGCAAAACTTTCTATCTTCTGTCTTATTTCTTCTATTTCTCACCTTAGGTACTTTCTTCGCATGCCAGAGTAATTCAACACATTTTCAGAATCTGTTCATCTGGGTTCTCATATTTCAGCGTTTGCAACAAGACCCACTTCTTAGATTTTTTCGAGAAAATCGCCCCGTAGCCTTCATTCTGAAGCTCTGAGCCTTTTTCCGAGAATCTCTTTGCATGTGGGCTTGAATCACATTTTTTCCAAAATCCAGCTATCTGGGTTTGTTCAGAATTCAGTTGTGCACAAAACCCATGTTCCAGAATTTCTTCGAAAATTTCTCCTGTCAGAAGCTATTTTTAGCCTTGTTCAGAGTTTTTCAGAAAGTTCTTCAAGCATATTCGACTTTACAGTCAAAAGTCACCATTTTCAAAATGCAGTTCAATCTCATTGATTACAAGGTGAAATCAGTCCTTACACATAATTTCACCAAGACTTCAGATACGGACCTAAATCATGTTTATCCAGTGGTCAATCTGAGCAGTTTAGAAGGTGTTAGCAGCAATTCGATGAGGAATCTTGAGCGTTCCGGGTTGCTGGCAGCGGCATCCATTCCTGTTTCTATCTTCGATCTTGAGTTCGTACTTGCTTGCATTAAGCATTATGACTCGTCTTCACGACAGATCAGATCGGTTGATGGAAGAGTGGTTTGCAGTCTCAAGCCGAAGGACATAGAAAGATGTTTTGCTATTTCTCCTCGCTCAGATAACTTTACTGTTGATCTTGAAGCTTGTGAGAAGATATGGGATGCTGATCATCAACGTTCACAGAGAAAGGTTGCTCAGAAATGGTTGACAATTCAGAAAACTAACTTGCCTAAGAAGGTTGGTCGTGGTGAATTTAAAGGAGAAGTTGCTGTTTTGATCACCTTACTCAATCGAGTTACCGGCCAGTCAGATGCTAATACTTTCCGTCCATGGATGTTCTACCTGATTACCAGAATCCTTGATGGCACAGAGCGTTTTGACTGGGCTATGTTAATTAGTGATTGCTTACATCAGCAGATTTCTAACTTTCTCAAGCATCACGAGTTTCATATGATATCTTATTTGGTCTACTTGGTGGCATTTCAAGGTAGTTTCAGACTTCTTAAAACCAATGGTACTCTCGGTGTTCAGCATATTCATGAATATTATCCACAGCTAGAGTTTTCTCAGTCTGAGCAGGACTTCCGAGTGGTGAATGATCACTTTGCCATGAGAACCGTGAGGGATCTTGATGATGAGATGCACATTCGTATTTCAGCCGAGGCCAAATCAGCAATGGAGACTTGGGCAGATTGGTTCATACAGTTTCCTACTTTCACGTACCTCCGAGTTTATGGTTATGTTGGAGAGCCTCTGATGTTGCCGAGATATCCGTCAGACAAGATTGTCTTTATGGAGTTCCTCAGGCAAATGCAGCACGTTCACTTCTTTCTTCGTAGTCGTCATAAGGCTGCGGCAAATTTTCCATTCTCATTGGGAATTTTCACATGTGATGCAGCAACAGATGCCAGGCGTATGTCTACTGAGATAGAAAGGTTCAAATTCAAGCCTTATACTGAGAGATGTTCCTATGATCCTCTTGGACATTATGCAAATCGGTTAGAGCGAGGGATTGCACATACGCCAGCACTTGAAGATTTCTGGGCAAATTGTGAAGATGAATTCGAGGTCCGTCGTCGTCACTATTGTAGACTTACTGTTGGTCAGCTCTCTGATTACTTGTCAGAAGATGTTGATGGTTTGTCAGATGATGATGGTGAAGTTCTTCTCAATTCTTATGTTAAGGATCAAGTTGCTAGGCAGCCACTTCGCTCACCTGATTGGTATGCTAAAGAGAATACTTCTATTGAAGAGGTTTCCAGATCAGTTATCAAGACTAGTAAGTTGTTCTTGGAGAGCAAGCGAACACGGAAGTCAGTTCCTGTAGCAGAGCCGCCAAAGGATGTTTCTTCGTTGCCTTCTACTTCTAGAGCAAGACCCAGAGTTAAAGCCATTATAATACCTCCGGAAGGAGTTAGACTCAGTGGAAACACAGGGAAAAGAGCTACTGGTAAAAGGAAGCAGAAACAAATTGAGAATATTCCTGAGATTCCAGTAGAGACAGTTATTCAAACTGAGCCTCACGTTTCACTTCCTAGTTCACCTCACGTTCCGCCTATTGATATAGATTCTGAGCCTGAGCCACAAATTCAAGCAGGATCGGAGACAACTGAAACACCACAGGTTGATACATCAGGGACAGTTTCTCCACGAATTGAAAATATTGTTCAGTCTTGTTGGCTCGAAAAGTCTTTGGGAAGACAAAGGCGTGAACCGTCATACAACCTTGATTTGTCAGAGTTTGGTGAGCCCTATCAGAGGAGATCAAACAAGAAGATTAAGAAGCAAGTGCACATCGAAAAGACCCCTGAATCAGAGATTGTGATAGAAGTTGCAGTGCCTCCAGAAGGTAAAAGCTTGGATGAGGTCGAAGTGGGTGACTTTACATTCACTAAGGCAAATCTTGGCAGGACCACACGAGAGACAGATGTATCTCTTCTTAAGATTGTTACCAATAATCTTGAAGAGCGTATCACGAAGGATGGAGAAGATAAGGCTTTACTCAAAACTGAAATTAGTCAACTTCGTCAATACATTTCTGATCTTGTTCATGGGAATCCAAATAGAGCACCGGTTCTTCCTCAGCACACACCTGCAGAGAAACGAAAATTGGATCAGTTGGTCAGTCATGGCAGACTTTTGGATGATTGGATTGACAGTTTAGTTGCTGCTGGTAAAACTCTTCTTGCAGATTTATATCAGTTGAGGAGTGAGGCACACAAACTCCGTCAGGGTATTCAGTTGCTGGATATTGCAGTTGCAGAGAGCTTGGCAAAGGATCGCGTTCTTGTATCTCAGTTATCAGTTGCATGCGATGCTTTGGAGGAGATCGAAGATCAAGAGAAAGTCTTCACTTGGAAAGAGCAGCACCTTCTCAGAACAGAAATATGTGAGAAAATCTCTTCCAAGTTATTTTCACTGAAGGATGACGTAGTTGGAGTGCTTGCACTTGTCAGTGGCTTCGTTGTTCAGATCCCGTGTCATTATCTTCTCGAAGATGGCACGTATGTTGAGTTGGAAAAAGTTCAAGCGGAATTCGAGAAGCTGATTTTTGACAGCCTTGAAGGTGAACCTAGGGCGCCAAAATTAGAAAATGTTTCAGTGATTGCAGCCAGTTTGAGAAAGGCGACTGAAGAATGCAAAGATGGTGTGCAATTATTGAAAGTGGCAGAGAACTAAAGAAGCAGACTGTTATTTTTAGCAGCATCAAAGTGCCAGATGACAGGGAGATCGATGAGTTCTTGGTCGAAGTGTTAGACCGAGTTGACATGGAGTGATCTGTCAGTTAGAACGTGCAGTTAATTTCTAGGGTTGAGTCCTGAGCAGCAGTTAACTTGACTTCCAGTCTTCAGTTCACTTGCTGACTTAACACATGCTTATCTCATCCTCGGAGTTATCAACACAGGAGTTAGGGTTAGGGTTTCCAGTTAACTGAAGGTAGTGGCCAGTTAACTTTGCTTTAAATAAGGACGTGCATGCTTGCACATTGTCCAATTAGGTTATTTGTACCAGTTAAACTGAGGGTAGTTGCCCAGTTAACTATATAGTTTACTTCATTAGGGTTAGGGCGCATGACTTGCATGCATTGCAAGAACTGTAGTGAACTCAAGGTGATTTTAGGGTTACCTACACCTTGATGTATATAAATAAGAGCTTTTGCTCATTTGTAAATAACTTTTGCTTGAGAGAGAAATATATGCTGCGCCTACCTTGCCCTCAATATTGCTCTTTATGGTATTTGTTCATGTGTCTTCATTATTGCAATTGATTGTTATGCCACATAGGGTTTCGAAAGATTGTAATGCTGGATTCTTCCATAGTTTAGAGAAATCTGTTTTGTGAATCTTTTATTGTTATGATCGAACGTTATGCCACACAGGGTTTCGTAAGATTGTCATGATAAAACCGTTTTGTGAAGTGTTTACTATGCTGATCGAGTGTTATGCCACACAGGGTTTCATAAAGTTTTCATGGTGAATCTTCTCTTAGATTAGGAAAATCTGTTTTGTGAATCTTTTGTCATTACGATTGAGTGTTATGCCACATAGGGTTTCACAAAGATTTTGATGATAAAAGCTGTTTGTGAGTCTTTACTATGCTGATTGAGTGTTATGCCACATAGGGTTTCATAAGATTATCATAGCAAATTCTCAAATCTGTTTTGTGCTTAATAAACTTGTTCAGATTGAGATGATAGTTGCGCCACCTTGCCTTCAAGTAGAGAATCTGAATGCGTTTATCGTCTGATAGTCATAACCTTGCTCCGTTTCCTCTTGCTCTGTTTTCCTGAGGAGATTGGATAGATATAAGTTGTAGTTTAGTTGATTTGCGAAACCAGAGAAAACTCAGCTGCAACGTGTAAGTTCTTTCAAGAAAGCCTTGTGCCTCTAGCAGCTGAAACAAAAAGACAGGACATAGTTTTAGCTTATTTTCCTTTGCAAGTACATTTGTCAAAGCATAACGAGGGAGCTTCCCCTCCATAATTTGAAGAGCACTCATTGCGTAGTGTGCATAGGCTGTTCATAACAACTTCTACTCCAGAGGTGTTAGTTGTTACGCCAACAGAGTCCCAATCAGCCTTGACAACAGATTTTCCAGTGATTCAGATCTCCATTCTATCTTCTCCAGATTCCCAGGTGCACACCTGTTTTATAGTTTTTTGTTGCATTTCATTCACTTTCATAGGTCATTTAGTGTTAGTTTGCATTCAATTAGGATTTTGCATTACATCTTGCATTTCATTGTCTTTTCCAAGTTTACACTTGGTGATGAACCCCTCATTAGATCATTTTCAGCCCCTAGGACAACCCTCTTGCAAGATCTCTTTCTCTTTTCCATTGAGATCTCAAGGGTTTGTTCTTGAGTGAATGTTAGTGAAAGTTGCCCCTTTTGGTCCTCAACCCTAAAGGTGAAAAGGGCTCCAATTTTTTACCTTTTAGTATGAAAACTAGGGCACCAATGCAGTCAAAAAAAGCTTACAAGGGAAATCTTGTGTTGCAAGTGTGAGGAAGTTTGGGAACCTAGACACAGATGCAGACGAAAAAGAAGACAAGCCTTCAACATGGAAGCAAACTCTAATCAAGCTACAAAAGATAAAGGTAAAGAAGGACCAAATAAAAGAAGATACGAAGGAGGTAAGGAAGGAGGTGACTCCTTTAAGAAATGAAACTAAAGGAATGAAGCTTTTCAGGGAATCTAATTGATAATGGAGGACATAGGGTCCTATAATGGAGACCCTTTGTGTTCTATAATGGAGAACATAGCATCCTATAATGGAGAACCTTTGTGTTCTATAATGGAGGACATAGCATCCTATAATGGAGAGCCTTTGGGTTCTATAGTGGAGGACATAGAGTCCCATAATGGAGAACCTTTTGTTCTATAATGGAGGACCTAGTGTTCTATAAGGGAGAACCAATGTGTTCTATAGTGGGGGGGGGGACCAACTAGACCAAAAAGGGGCCAAATTATAAGAGAAGGGGCAAGGGTGGCATGATGGATCCTAGGCTCCCCATCAAGTCATGTTTCTCCATACTCTCTTATGGTTGAATCCTCCAAGGATAGTAGAATGCCTTCAATCGACCTAATGATTGACCATGATTTTCCTAACATTTAATAATCTACTACTTAGTATCATTGGAATGAATGATTATGAGCTACTAACCAATATGATTATGGAAAATGATTCTAATTTATGTGTTAGCCTTCAATCCGTACCCCAATTAGGTAAGAGGAATTCTCTTAAACCCTTATTTATTTAGATTAAGGATTTAAGGAAAACTCACGATATCCCCAATTAGGGGGAACTAGGATGTTTTGATCAGCCCAACCCTAAGTTGCTTGAGGACAAGCAAATTTGGGAGGGGAGAACTGTCATATCCCAAAAAGTGTAACACTAAGATAAACAAAATACATATTAAAAACATTAACTATTTAATAATATTGTAATTATAATTATACAAGATAATATTATAATTATAAATATTAAATATAATATTGCAATTACCAAAATATGAATACTAGATATTATAATCATTATAATAAATAAATCATATATATTGACAATTTATTGTTATTATTATAATACAAATAACTCAAAATCCAAAATAAAATAATAAAATAAAGATAATCTAAAATATCATTATAAATTATAAATGATAATATTATAATTATAAATAATATTATCAGAATACACATTATGACCATATTAAATAAAGGATTAATAAAGATCAAACCATTAAAGGCAATCACCCTAAGATCTCATGTGGGAATATATTAATACTATGACTATGTTTTATAAATCAAGCAAAAGATGAAAGTGTTGATTTTGATCAAAATAAATAAAGCATCAATTTCCCTAAAGTGGCAATCTGAAGATGGTTATTTGTTGTACCCCAAAATTAAAAATTTTGTTACACTTAGACATTTTGAAGAAATGAGTAAAAATCTTGTTAAAACAGTCAAAAAGGTCATAATTTGGGTGTGCATGTCTTGCATGAAGGGTTAAAACGCAAAATTTTCAAAATCTGACGATCTGGGTCTGCTCAAAGCAGCTTAATCTACAAAACCCAGATCTCAATTTTTCATCCCTACTTTTTTGGAAATCTGCTATTTTTAGAAGTTTTCTAAAATTAGTAACGTTTTCTAGGTTTTTCTGGGTTTCTTTTGAAACGGATACTAGCAAAACTTTCTAAAAATAGAAAGTTGGTCCGATAGGGTCCAAACTGATTTTGATTGGCTCAAAATACGTCCATATCAGGCTAGTGCAGTCGGAATCTCAAAATAATCAGTTTTGCTCTAGTGGGTCTTTTCTACTTTTTCAGAAGCATATCAGGAGCTCCGAGGTCATCAATGAACGTTAGCCGGCTGTCAGGCGTCAGATCCAACATTCAGGTGTTCAACAGAAGGTGAGTTCATGAGCTAGCACGAAGAACGAGAAAGAAGGTGAAAAAATGATGAAAATTTTCTAACACTGCTATACTTGGGCGCCCCAGGTGAAGATAGGCGCCCACCTTTTTAGGGCTTTAAATGATGAATTTAGGGTTTATGCCTCCATTCAAAGTTGTTCAGTTCTCTGCCAGCTCCGCAACAAGTCCGACAGTGCAGTTGACGGATTATCCAGTCATCCGGGATTCGAGGCTAAACAAGGAGGATTCACACTAAAGTCAGAATGAAAAAGAATAAAGATTATCAAAATTTGACCAAGTCTAGTAAGTTTGGGCGCCCCTGGTGAAGAAGGGCGCCCAGCTTTTTGGAGCACATAACTCAGCAGTTAGGGTTTGAGAATATGCTCAATCTCTTCAGTATTCAGCCAACTTCGCGACGCCTGTTTCCATCAAATCATCCGATTGGTCATCCTCCGGAAAATTCAATTCCAAGTCGAGAGTACAGAATAAGGGTTTGAGCTTGAAGATGAAATCAGATAAAAAATGGCTAAGTCTGGAAGGTTTGGGTGCCCCAGGAGAGAAGAGGTGCCCAAGATCTTAAGAGGTAAAACAGATGAATCTAGAGAAGTGGCTCTAACGTGATCTCTTTGTAGTTGATTTGGCTTTCAAACGAGATACTCAGCGCGTTGATCGGAGGTTGCAGTCGCGAGATACGAGAAGCTGAACGGAGGGTCTGACAAGAGCTAAAGATCAAAGTTCAGAAGCAAACAGGTGAAAATTCATGGAAAATAAACTATGGTGAACTTGGGCACCCCTAGCCAAGATGGGCGCGCAAGCTTTTGAGGCTCTAGAATTCATTATTTGACAAAGCTTCTCCTAGGAGACCCCTCTTAATATCTCTCCAGCTACGCAACGAGCATAATCATCAGTCAATCCGACGCTCGAGTCATCAAATTCGACATAATCATCTGTAGAAGAGGAGTTAATGAAGAAATTGAAGATCATAAAAATGGCTAACTCTGGACAAAATGGGCGCCCCTGGAAGGAAAAGGCTCCCATGAATTCGAAAGTCGAAATGAAGTTTTTAGCCAGAGACGCCTCCAGAACAATTTTCTCAGAATCAGTCAGGCTCCACGATCAATCCTTTAGCTCGCTCGTCAGATTAGTCTGCAAGCCGGAAATCGAAGGCGAAGTAGTAGGTCAAAGTTGTTGAAAGTCGAAAATATCAAAAATTGGCTAACACTGCTTGAAGTGGGCGCCCCTAGCCAAGAAGGGCACCCATCTTCTCATGCCTTAGAGAAATTTTCAAGATTTTCAAAATTTTCAAAATTGCAAGAAGGAAGATGGCATCCAAGTTCAATGAACAAAGATTTTTAGGGTTTTGAAAATAAAAGCAAAAGAAAGCAAACCTAAAACAAAACCCTAAGTCTATTTAACACCTCTTTTCCATGTAATTTTCATTATTTTTGCAGGTAGCATTCAAAGGAGAAAGTTGGAGCAACACGTTTGAAGAAGTTTTTCAAGATTCAAGAGCTTAGTTTGCTGGTTATTCATCAAAATTTTTAGATTAGCAAGCTTAAACCCTTGTTTTTTCATGCTTTTTCATCTAGAAGATCAAGTTTTTCAAGGAGGCCAAGGTTTTCAAATTTTCAGCCATCTAGGTCTTTTCACTTCATTCTTCTGAAGAAATTTTCAAGAACTTCATCAAGTTGCAACAGCTGCTTTTTATTTGCACGTCAATGAAATCCTCAGTGCATTCAGTTTTCAATCATCTGGGTCTTCTCAAATCAGTCTTCTGAAGAAAACCCATATCACAGCTTTTTTTTAAGAAAATTTCAAATCCTAGGGTTGGCTTCTTTTTTGATCAGCCATTAGTGTTTTGCAAATCTAATCAACTGGGTCCATTTCTAATCATATTCTAAACAAAACCCAGGTGCCAGCTTTTTACAGGAAAATTTGAAGAAATTAGGGTTTGCTGCTTTTTCAGTAAAAATTCAAAATTTTCAAGAACGGACGATCTGGGTTGTCTTGCAACGAAATTCTGAGCAAAACCCATATCTCAGAAAAAATTTCAAAAAATTTGTCCATTGGAGCAAGAAAATCAACATTCTAAAAATAGAAGTTGCTCAGAACTTGTCTGAACATAGGCGAGTTTACGGTCATTCTTCAAGGTTTTCGAAATGGAGTACACTCCCAATGTTTTCAAGATTGAATCAGCTCCCTATCATGATTTCATCAAAACGGCTGAGACAGACTTGCATCATATCAAGCCAGTGTTTGATTTACACGCTTTGGAGAGCGCAGGCAACACCTCAATCAGGAACCTGGGACACTCTGGACTCCTCGCAGCAGCGTCTATTCCTATATCAATTCAGAGTCTTGAGTTCGTAATCGCTTGCATCAAGCATTACAACCCGGCTACAAGGGAGATCCAGTCAGTAGATGGTAGATTGATTTGCAGTCTGAACCCTGATATCATCGAGAAGTGTTTTTCCATTCCCCCATGGCCTGAAAGCGTCACTATCTCAAAGGGTGAATGTGAAAGGATATGGGAAATGCACAAGGAAAAATACAACAAGAAGATTGTAATGAAGTGAATGAAAGAAAAACATAAGACTCTGCCAAGTCACACTTCCATGATATCAGCAAAGTTTGAAAAGGCGGCCAATGAGGTCGAAGATTTCCTTAGGTCAATTGCAGATGATGAAGATATTCTAGAAAAGCGGTGTTTTGCTATTGATGGCATAGATGCACCGAACCGGGACACAATTTCTAATTTTCTAGCGGATGTGATTGAGCTTTAAAGCAACTTTCTTCTAGAAGCTTTCTTTCCCGCTTTCTTTCTATTCTTGGAATAATTCTTATCCATTCTTTGAGAAGAGAAAGAAGATAAAATGTAATAGTTGGCGTTTCCCGCTTTTTCTGCTTTCTTAGGTGTTAGATGTTATCTTCTTTCTAGATTTAGAAATAAAGCTTGCTTGCTGAGCAGGCCCTAGATTGTGAAAGCAAGGAGATTTTAGGGTTCCCTACTCCTCTGCTTGTCTATAAATAAGAGCCTTTACACATTAGTTTCTTTAACCATGCTAGTGATAACAAAACGCTGAGCCTATTGTGCCTTTTGTTTGTTATTCAAGTGTTGTTCAATTGTGTTGTGATAGCAAATTGTTGAGCCTCTTTAGCCAACAAGGAGTTATTGTGATTGTTGTTTCTATTGTGTAAGAACAAGATTGTAAGCCTCTTTAGCTGCAATTTCTTGTTCCAGGCATGTTGGAAGTGAGTTTTGTTCGAGAAGTTTGAGTAATAAAATCATGAGCCTCCTTTGCCTTGATATAACATCTCAGATTTCCGTTATTTATGTTCTACTTTTATGATCTTGATTTCAACTTATATTGAAGTGTGTAGATGTTTGTTGAGAGAGAGTTTATTGACGTATTTTGTCAGAAATCTACCTTGTTCATTTCTAGTTTCTCTCGCTCTGCTTATTACTTGAGAAGTTAGAAACGTCTTTAGTTTAAGTTAGTCGTAGTTGAAGTTCTTAAAACAGAAAATCTCAGCGGCGGCGTTTGTATTTAATAAACCTTGTGCTCTAAGCTGATCAAAAAGATAGGCAACTTAGTTCTTAGTTTACTTTCTTTCAACACCATCAGCAAGAGGGAGCTTCCCCTCCTAATTTGAAAAGCAGTTTATCTGTGCATAGCTGTCCATTTCAAATACGCATTCCAGAGGTGCGAATTTAAACGCCAACATTATTGAAATCGGCTAAAAGAGCAATCTCTAATTATTATCATTAAGCCATATAATGCAGCGATTGTTATTCAAGAAATGGTAACATAAAGCAACTCATCTAATAAGGTTTAGTAAGACATCGATTTACATTCAATCCTAGACACAACAATTATGATGCAGCAACTACAATTTGCTAACCTAATCGACATTAGTTATGAAGCAGTCCCAAAGGGGCAATGACGACATAAAGGAGACATCCCTAAGGTGAGTAAAGACTCTTGGCTGATCGTCCCATAAAGGGAAGATCAATTCAAGACCAAAAGGGAGGGAGGAATAGAATGAAGGATGTATAAATATATTCTGAGCAAGGAACCATCAGCAATAAGGATATCTGTGAATACTAGTCGGCATCAAGAAATACAATAACTTCTAATATTGGATCATCGATCTCCCCTCAGAAACACATTTACTCCCTTGGCAACCAATATTGTAGAATACTGTTGTACCCAAAAATTTAAATTTTTGTTACACTTAGACATTTTGAAGAAATTAGTAGAAGTCTTGTTAAATTTGTCAAAAAGGTCAAAATTGGGGTGTGCATAAGGGGTAAAAATTCAAAATTTCCAAAATCTGACAATCTGGGTCTGCTTAGAGCGACCTAATCTACAAAACCCAAATCTCAGTTTTTTCATCCCTACTTTTTAGGAAAATTGTTATTTTTAGAAATTTTCAAAAAATAGTAACTTTTTATGGGTTTTTTGAGTTTCTTTCAAAACGGATACTGGCAAAATTTTCTAAAAATAGAAAGTTCGTCTACCAGGATTTAAACTGATTTTGATTGGCTCAAAATACTTCCATATCAGGCTGGTGCAGTCAAAATCTCAAAAAGATCAGTTTTGCCCTAGTAGGTCTATTTTGCTTTTTCAAAAGCATTTCAGGAGCTCCGAAGTTCTCAATGGAGGTCAGTCAACTGCTAGGCGTCAGATTCAACACTCAAGCACTGAATAGGAGATAAGATGAAGAACGTGCATGAGGAATGAAGAAGGAAGGTGAAAATTACAAAAATGACTGTCTACCAGTCATGGGCGCCCTAAGAGGAGATAGGCGCCCATGTTTTTAAGGAATCAAATGAAATTAGGGTTTGAGCTCCTAGGAAAAGTTGTTCAGATTCCTCCCAGCTTCGCAGCGAGTCTGGCGGTGTAGTCATCAGATCATTCAATCACCCGAAATTCGAGATCAAACGGAGAGTTTTCAACCAGAACATAGAATGAAAATCATGAAAATGTTTGAAATTTTTCTAAGTCTGGGAACTTTCAGCGCCCCTGGTGAAGAAGGGCGCCCAAGCTTTTGGAGGTCTAAACAGATGAAATTGCCAGTAAAGCTTCCAGCATGATTTCTCCTAAATTGACCGAGCTTTCCAACAAGATCAACAGCACGTCAATCTGAGTTGTCAATCGCCAGATGTAGCAAGCAGAACAGAGGGTCCGAACAAGAGCCAAATTGAAAGTAGAGAAGAAAACTCAAAAATGGCTAACTCTGGACAAAATGGGCGCCCCTGGAGGAAATAGGCTCCCATGAATTTGAAGGTCAAAACAATGTGCCTCCAGAACAATCTTCTCAGAATTAGACAAGCTTCGCGATGAATTATTTAGCTCATCCATCGGATCAACCTAGAAGCCGAAGATCGAAGATCAAACAGGGTTCAAAATTGAGGAAAAGTTGAAAACTTAGGAAAAATGGTTAAGTCTGGAGAAGGTTGGCGCCTCCAACCAAGAAGGGCGCCCAAAATACCATGCCTCAGAATTTTTTTTCAAAAATACAAAATTTCAAGTTGAAGGCAAATGTCGAAGTTCAATGCACAAGATGAGTTTAGGGTTTTGGAGAAGGAAAGCAAAAGAAAGCAGGGTTTTCTCAACCCTAAAACTTATTTAAAAAAGCCTTTGTCTTTCATTTTTCATTATTTTTGTAGGTAGGCATCCAAGGTGAAGAAGAGGAGTAGTTGGAGAATTTTCTTTTCAAGATTGAAGATTCAAGTTTGCTGATTTTCAAAAGTTCTTCATTAATTTTCAGACCAGCAACATAAGGGCCTTGCTTTTACATGTTTTTTCATTCAGAACATCAATTTTTTTAAGAAGAAGGTCAAGGTTTTCAATTTTTAATGATCTGGGTCATCTCAGCTCATCGTTTTGAACAATTTTTGAAGAGAATTTTCAAGTTGCAGCAGCTGCTTTTCCCTTGCATGTAAAAGAAATCGTCAGAGTTTTCCAATTTTGATCATCTGGGTCCTCTTGAAACATTCTTCTGAACAAAACCCAGATGCTAGTTTTTTTGTGAAAAAATTCAGATTCTAGGGTTTGCTGCTTTTTCAATCAGCCCTCAATGTTTTTCAAATCTAATCAACTGGGTTCATCTCAAATTTGCTTCTGCACAAAACCCAGGTGCCAACTTTTTTCAAGAAAATTTGAAGAAATTAGGGTTTTCTGTTTTTTTCAGTCAATACTCAAAATTTTCAAAAACAGATGATCTAGGTCTTCTTGTAATGAAATTCTAAACAAAATCCATATTTTAGAAAAATTTCGGAAAAATTGTCCATTTGAAGAAGAAAAATCAGCAGGCTAAAATTAGAAAGTGTGCAAAACTTGTCAGAATATAGTCAAGTTTATAGGCAATCTTCAAGGTTTTCAATATGGAATACACTCCCATCAAATTCAAAGCCAAACAAGTGTTGTATCATGATTATCTGAATGGATGAGGTTGAGAAGTACTTTTTCAATACCACCATGGACAAAAAACTTCATCATCTCTGCTGGAGAGCATGAAAAGGTGTGATATGAGCAAAAGGACAAGTGTTGGAAAAGATTTGTACAAAATTCTTCCATTGAAAAATCAAGAGAGGTGTTAGAAGCATAAAAATTGCAAAAGATATGTTGAAGCAAGATGGTATAATTGTAAAAGGTCATCACTCTAGTTGCAAAGCCACCAAAATTAGCAAGATTTGATAAAGAAGCTGAAGATATCAAAGATTTTCTAAGATCAATTACACAAGGTGAAGAAATCTCGGAAGAGCGGAACTTTGCTATTGATAGTATCGATACACCTAATAGAGATACTGTTTCCAGCCTTTTGGCGGATGTGGTTGAGCTTTAAAGCAACGGTCTTCTAGAAGCTTTCTTTTCGCTTTTTTTCTATTCCTAGCTTGTCCTTATCCATTCCTTATGAATGAGAAAGAAAGCAAATCATAATAGTTGGCACTTCCTGTTTGCATGCTTTCTTAGGTTAGATAGATGTTATGTTCTTTTAGATTTAGAAATAAAGCTTGTTTGCTAAGCAAGCCCTAGTTGTGAAAGCAAGGAGATTTTAGGGTTCCCTACTCTACTTTCCTATAAATAAGAACCTTTGCTCATTATTTTCTTTAACGGTTATTGTGATAGCAAATTGTGAGCCTGTAATATGGCAAGTTGTTATTCAGTGTCAATTCACTTTGTTTAAGAGCAAATTGCATGCCTCTTTAGCTGCAAGTATTGTTCAGTGCATGTGTTTTGTGTTTAGTGTAATCTTTGTTCCAGAAGTTTGAGAAATAAAGTCCTGAGCCTCTTTTGCCTCGATATAATGTCTCAAGTTTCCGTCTATTGAGTTATGCTTATATGATCTTAAATTTCAGCTTACATTCAAAGTAGATGTACGTTGAGAGGAGAGTTTGTCTAAGTACGTTTATTGTGTTATGCTTATGTGATCTTAATTTCAGCTTATATTGAAAGTAAGTAGATGTATTCTGGGAAAGAGTTTATTTAAGCACTTTTTCAAAGAATCAATCCTTGTCCATTTCTAATTTCTCTTGCTCTGCGTTTACTTGAGAAATTAGAAACGTCTTTAGCGTAGGTTAGTCGTAGATGAAGTTCTAAATCAGAAAATCTCAGCTACGGCACTTGAGTTTTATAAACCTTGTGCTCTTAGCTGATCAAAAAGATAGGCAACTTTGTTTTAGTTTACTTTCTTAAACACCATCAGCAAGAGAGAGCTTCCCCTCCTAATTTGAAGAGCAGTTTTACTGTGCATAGTTGTCCATTTCAAATCCGCATTCCAGAGGTGCGAATTTAAACGCCAACAAATACTAAAAGGATCAGATTTAGTATTAAATTGTAGGCATACATACCTCAACATAGTGAATACAATCTAGACCTAAAGCCAAGATTTATCTTGTTTAAAGCACTAAGTGGTAAGTTAGAGCCCTAACTACATTAAGCTTGTGATTCTAGGATAAGATTTAGGATTATCCCAAAAGGGAACATTACAACAAGCAAGAAACTCATATAGAAACTTTATCTAATGTATATTTGATAAATAATGCAACATACATTAGAATTAGTCTTGATTTCCCTAAGTATAATGCTTATAGTCTATGTGCCTTTGTTTGTGGTGGTTCCCCAAGATTGTTTGTTAAAACCAAAGCAATTCTTCTTGAATTTTGAAAAGAGAACTAGTAAAATATCACAAGAAACTCAATATTAGGAGAACCTCTCAATTTTGGTAGATATACTCCAAATATCATTGTCTTGATCCGAGTAATCTTTCATGCAGACTTCATAAAATTTAATTCCATGGACTCAGATATCCTCTTAGAAAATGTATTTATACCACAATATCAGCCCTTTATCTAGTCTAAAATATATATTGGCTTGAGTCGATCCAACAAAGAAATAAAGATTCCCAAACTGCAAATTGCTAACCAAAAGATATTGAGGTCAATGAAAAAAATAAATAAAGATAGGTTAGATGAGTATCGAGAACATTAGAAGAATTCCATATAGCAGAAACTTCAAAGGAAAATATTGTGGAAAGGAGTAAACTAATGTCAAGATAATGAACATTTGGTTGTATCAAAGAATGTTGCAGCATGAACCCACTTAAATTTTGGAAAGTAGATCAAGAAGAGTGAAATGAATATCAGGCCAAAATGTGAAGGAAAGTTCCCTTTCAAGCCTACACACTTGTTAAATCCATCACAAGTTGCTGAAATGGACGAGCATCTAAAAGAACTATTACATCACAATTTCATCAAGCCTGGTAAGAGTCCATTTTTTTACCCAACATTTTTGGTAAACAAAAGAGTTGAACGAAGACAGGGGTAAGAAGAGATTTGGCATAAAGTATAAACCTCTGAAGGACATTATCCAACCCTTTAATTATCCTATTACATTTAGTTATGATCTTATACAAAGAGCTTCACAATGTCAAATATATTCCGAGTTTGATTGCTTAGATTTTAGAAAATTAAAATAAAAGAAGGATAAGACTGCTTTGTCAGTACCACATGGATTGTATGAACGGAATGGTATACTGTTTAGATTAAACATTGCACTTGCTTATTTCCAACGAAGAATACATAATGCATTGAGACATCTCAAGAAATTATTTGTACATATAGACGATATTTTGAATTCTTTAATTCCATTGAAGAACATGTGCAGAATCTTGAAGAAAGCTTTTCAAATCCATTAAGGAAAATAGAATTTCTTTATCTGAAAAGAAAATGGCCATAAAGCACAGTAATATTGACTTTCTGGGTCTCCATCTAGATAAAGCAAAGGTAAGACTTTAACAACATATTCTCACCGAAATTCATGAATTTCCTGATATCTTGAAAAATAAGAAGCAATTGAAAAGGTTTTCAGGTTTCCTTAACTATGTCTTCCCTTTCTTTAAAGATCTAACAAAAGAAAGAAAATACTTACAAAGACATTTGAAGAAAAATGATCTAAAATGGGATGGCAAGTCCACACAAGTTGTTAAGGAAATTCAACAAAAATTTCTCAAGCTTCCTAAGCTACAAATACCACTACCAGGTATTCCTTTGGCCTTAAACAAAAATGCTTCTAATGACACTTGGTTATCAGTTTAGCCAAGAGTTCCCAAATAGAAAAAGTTAAATATACCAATACAGATCTAGTTCATTCTTCCAATCAGAAAAAAACTTCCATATCTATGAGAAAGAGATTCTTGCAATTAAAAGAGGAACAAAGAACTTCAAAATATTTATCAAGCCAAAACATTTCACCATCAAGGCAAACAATCAAACAGTGAGGAATTCGCTCAAGAAAAACCATAATAAGGATCTTGTCCAAGGAAGGATTGTAAGGTGGTATTAAGAGTCCCAAAGTTCTCATTTTAACATTGAATGGACAAAAGGTAATAAAAAATCACTTGCTAATTCCATGACCAAAGATTTTTCAAATCTGTTTCAATGGTGATCATCACTTACAATCCAAATTTTTTCCACATTATTTGTTAAATTTATTTATTACAAGTTGGTATGCAAATAAGTGGTTAGATATTCTTCTAATAGTCATATCGAGTAGTTGGGATTTCAGCATTCAAGAATATGATTATTTCATAGTGGAAGCATCAGGCCAAAAAGAATCTCCTATCACTATCCATCTAAGGATCACATATCTCATTGATATTATTACAAGGCATCTTACTCTAGACAAGTGGACTCCAAATTATAGAAAAAAAAATATTGAACTTATGTTTAATAGGTGTTGTAAACAACAATTATTTTGCTAGACACCCTTTAGCTGACCATGCAAAGGACTATGGAGCAGTTTTAGAAGATGAAATGTATATATTTTGCTCAATCAAACCAGGGTTGCCATCCAAGATAATTGAAAGAATGACAGATTATCTTACAAATCCTAAATACTTTAATTTTCCATAGGTCAAGTTCTATCCACTCAATTCGGATTGGAAAGCAAAAGCACAAATAAAAAATTCTCACTGAGTAATTAAGCATGTAATAATGGCACAAAGATTTGAATGGGACCAAGTCATTGATGGCATATTACATCATGTCATCTTTGGTTTTTATCCCCATGACTCCAACGAAGACCATAGCATGTGTTGCTAGTGTTGTGGTATGGAAGGACATGAAACAATCACCCAAAAGATTAGTGGACCCTTTTCTCAGCTCATGCTCATTATTGCACTGATTAGTGTTGTAAATGAATCTTGTACAAAGTTTTTTAGTTGTTTTTGTTGAGGCCTTTTTCCTCCACCCTTCTTGATCTGGCATCTTTTGTAATCACCATTGATTTCTCTTTATAATCTTATAAATAAAGAGGATTCAATCAATAGTAGGCATTAGGATTTTTTGTTTCCCTATAAAGTGTTGAGTAAAGCTTTGTACATTTTGGCAAGTCTTTGCCTTGTAAATTTGGAAATTCAATGTATGTTCTTTACCTACACCTCTAGTGCGATATTATAAATAAAGAGGATTTAGTGAGAAGTAGGCATTAGGATTTTTTGTTTCCTTATTAAGTGTGGAAAAAAACCTTTGTGTATTTTGGCAAGTCTTTGTTTTGTAAGTTTTGAAATTCAGAGTATACTCATTACCTACACCTAGGACAATCTGGTAAATCAGAAAAGAATCCAAATTGTTGCAATCTTGATGCAAATCTTAATATAAACTGGAATGTGTTGTTTTAATTAAAGCTTCAATTATGTGTGTATGTGTAATATGCATGTTATGCAGTAGTCTTTGGCAATTACTGAAGTCTCCTAGTGTATCAAGTGGAGCTACACTTCCACAATCTCACATTAGAAAAAAAAAAATATGCTTCTATTTTTTTGGTACCCATACAAACTCACATTTTATAAGCCATGTATGTGTGTCATCTTTCGATCCCTAGTCTTGTATCAAGTCAATCAATTTGTAAAAGTTGTCTTGTCCTTGGTCTTTTCAAACTAACAATTTTTGCAGGAAAAATATGATTTCAACAAAGCTCTAAACTATGAAAACGATGGGAGAGACAAAGATGAATGTTGGGATAGATGCAGCAATTTTACCATTTATGCCCAAGGAGAAATGATGGAAAAAGTTTCACCCAACAAAGCATCAAGTAATTGTTCAAAAAACCCCGATGCGAGTAGTGGAAGATAAAGGAAATATTGAAGCACACTTTCCAACAGCAATGCCACCTCAAAGCTTTTCCTAAGCATGAAGAAGAGTGGCGAGGTAATGAAGCAAGTGCACCTAAGGAGAAGAATTCAGAAGTTGGGACAAGTCTATGGCAGCTAGACCATGACAAAGTCCCACCTCATAACCTAAAAAGTAGCTAAGTCAACTGGAATTTCCAACTAGAAAGGAAGAATACTGAAATAATAGTTAAAAGTGCCTTTCTGCATTGTACAAGCCATCATAAAATGGCACTTGGAGTTGCATAAGCCTTAGTAAACCATTCCTATGACCAAAAGCATGCCAAATGCAAATTTAAATTCTGCCCAACAAAAAACATAAGTGAAAATCATAATAGGTGAACTTTTAGGGCAAATGTGCTAATGAACTCTGCCTTTGAAAAAAGGATCAAAAAATCAAGTTGAGTGCCATTTGGGAGTGTCTCAACCATCTAAAAGTTGTGCCGATGTTCCAAAGGTGGCTTATGCCTTATAAAATTGTGCCACTAACTTGGAGACAATCAAGAAGCACAAATCAGGTGTATTTTGGATTGAACTTCGCCATCTTTATTCCTTAAAGATGTGTTTTGTTGTGGTTAAGCCACAAGGATGTGGTGCTCAGACTTTAGGACAAGTTTTTGACACCTTAAGCATGCTGAAAGGGAAAGATTTTCCTTGGTGCTGCCATTTCATATTCTGCCCTCTTTTCAGTCAAGGATTAAAGAAAAAAAAAAGATGCAGCTTAGTGTCGTCCATGGTGTTGATGTATTTTTTATGCACTTCTCAACATAGGTAATGCATAGGTGCATCACCTCTCTTGAAAGAAAATCTTCCACAATCAAATTGCAGAACACTATCCCAAGGTCTCTAATGTCAGGTCTTGACAGTGCTTGGAATACCTCAGTTGATTCATGTGATTTGCTGGAATCACAAGGCGGACTTACGGATGAGTCACAAAGCAAGGAAGTTGGATTTGCAAATGGAGTTCTTAGGATGTAGAACTTGATGTGCAATTGCTGTAGGCTCAAACAACAATCTAGAACTCCTATTTCAGCTTGAGATTTGGCTTTACAATGTGCAATGAACCTTAGCTTAGGTTACTTATTAAAAAAAGGAAAAAGGGCAGGGAAGAGAGGAAGTTCCTAGACCTGAAACTATGAATGAACAGTAATCATGGAGACTGCTACAATAGACAAACTCCCTAAACTAGGTTTTTCTTGACCAAGAGAAGCCTACAGCTACACAAAACCAGTGCAATCTTCTAAGGACTGCAAACTTTCAGATTGCATACACACATCATGAACATGCAATTGAACTAAGTTGCAGCAATGAAGTAAGAAAGCTCAAACTAGCTTTACAAAGTGATTCATCATCAACAAACCACAAAAAGCATGAGCTGGAAATTCATCAAATACAGTAACAGCAAGCACCATCGTCACTTCCATTCGAGAAACTAACAACTAAACTAATAGGGAAGTAGAACTATGCATGCATAATGAAGAAACAAAAGAGAAACACCCATAAATCATGCAATGTAGCTGTCTATTGCTGCAGAATGCCTTTACACCAGCTCTCCAACCATTTACAAATGAGGGGGAGACCCCTATTTATAGTTTTCCAAAGCCCAAATGAATGGCTAGGATTGAGTTACATTGTGTGGCTTAGATTGATTACAAGTTAGGGTTTCACCTACCCCCCATTATATAGCAATTTAAAATACAATTTTGTCCTCATTCCTATTTTGTCTTGCAGTGCCTTGTTACTGTAGCATTTTATCATTTAACTGATTTCCCTTTTCACTGTAGCAAAAACTGTCTGATGCATTCCCAGTATTTTCTTCAATCACTCAAACAGGCCTCGTTTGCGGACTTGCATCATTGGATCCACATTCTTGTAGAATAGAAAACTGCCCCCGATCTGATGAGACATCTCTTGACGGATCATGATCATTTGATGAAGAACAAAGCAGCTTCTCCTCTCACCCCCGATTTTGGCAAACAGCCATTTGTGTTCTTCAATAGATATAATTGAAATCATTGATGCGGGTGGATCAAGTTGGTTTTCCGATGCGGGAGATGGTAGTGGGGATGTCGTCCTACCACTGTCGTTAGGAGCAGACAGCCACGAGAGTAGCGGAGTCTGCATGATGGAGAGCCGCAACGGAAAAAGAGACGACGGGTCCCGCACATTGGTGCTCCACGAGGGCAAGTACACGGAAAGACGTTATAGCGAGGCCGGCAGGAAAACGACGAAGCAACCACTGCCAAAGGAGCCACGAACCCCGCAAACCCAACATCTGCTCCCACATTTTGTAATCTCGTTTTATTCACTGCCTCACTTATGCAGTTCATCATTGGTTTGTTGGTCATCTTTGGTGAATTGATTGTAGTTTAACCCCCTTTTAGTGTAGCATTTGAGAATTGAGATCCTCCTCTTGGTGGTTTCATCCTTCACTTCATAATCATATCCCTGCACAAAACGGTAGACTGAATTATGGTTATGCAAATAATAATATAAACCTTTGATGTAATCGCTTGGTACTGGCACAACCGAATAGCGCTTATTTTAAAAGGTTGCTTAATTGTAGTTTAAGTAGCCTTACCACTGCACAATCTTCAAACAACCAATGACAAGAAACGACAGTACTTAAGAAGGAGAATTCATATGGTCTCATTACAATTGGATGATGGAGCCATACTACAAATCTCAATACCTCAAGTTTAGAATCACTCCCCCCCAATTTAACTCGCTATTTCATTATTTGAGACAAAGACACTTAGATAACCGCATTCGAGTTAGGGACCATATTCCTATGGGGGGGAACTTTGGAGGGTGATCATCCCTGTTCTTGCATTGCCGAAGTCCGCGGGTGAGGAGGCGCGGAGACATGTCGTGAGATAGCAGTCGCCGCCAGGGGAAGATGGGCGGCCCTGGTCACTGCAAAATTTGCAAAACGAATGGAGGGGGGGGAATAAGCAACGGGTGGTCAGGATACGAATGTTGCATATAGCAGAGGAGGTGACGGCCTCCTCCTGCAGAAGACCCACATATTGGTATGAGCCATGGAGGTTTTCTCCGTTGCTTGATGAGACGAACCCTCGCATAAGAGTGGCATCAACAGTCAAAATTGCCACGATCATTCTCGATCACCAGGCCGACCTGCACTTGGCATCCGTATACACATGATAGATAAATCTTTTATTTTGACATTATTATCTCTGCCATTCGGCTTCCACCGTGGCAGGGACAGTTGTGGAGGCGAGCAACATCCGCGTCCAACCCTCGAGTACTTCATACAGAGCCATTGTCGGCCGACATCTTGAATTCCCCCCTCTATCAACGATTCTTTGTCATACCCACCACCTAATGGAGCACCACGCCACCATCTGTTCATACCCATGTACTCGGAACATGCTATCTCATGGTAGACTCATAACACGGGTGCCCAACCCTGTATTGCCATTCTCCCGAAGCATTAATCGTTATGTTATCAAGCACCTCCGTCATTTGCTTGCGTTAAGAATTCGACGTTGCCACAGTATATTGACCTGGAGTGTTCGGCGTCCATGTTGGCCTTACACCCCGCATTGATTGATTCATTTGTATTTATTTCTTCACATCCATAAAAAGTTGCTAGTGGATTTTCTGATAAGTGACACCTGATATATATATATATATATATATAATCCAGATGCTTAGTTTCTACAGGCCATCTTGTCGTAGTAGCATTGATTGGTACCGATGGGTGCCAGAAACTCGTATATTGGAGAGTGATACACTTTCACTAGTCCAGCCCCTCCTATTTTTTTTCAACCAGCCACAAGACGGAATGCTCAGAGGCACAGCCTACATGCAAGCCTCCAATACTCATGGTATGTTGTGCGTCCTTCATAATCTCCCCTCACGTTTACTGCATACGATGATAATGAGTGTGGTTTGGCTTTGTCTCTTGGTAGCCAACGATGCCCATGACATCAGGCCCTGTGTTTTTTAGATCATTGTGAACGAGAGCCTTCAAGTTGATGAAGGCACGAATTGCAAGGAATGCCTTCTAGGGTCCCGCTGTGAAAAAGTCATCAATGGGTGAATGAAGGCGGGGGGGCCAATAGGAGAAGGCCATTGTCGATGGCAAAGAGTGGGAGGCATCACAGGGCGCAAAACGCGAACGAGAGAAGGCCCTCGAACATGTAGGCACAGGAAGCCGCCCACCCGTTTGGAGTTTAGGAACGGTGAAGTGGCTACGGCACCCCGCCCGGTGACGCCAGTAGGAAATAAGGTAACACGTGATGTTTAGAACCCGTCTACGCCGCCACCCGTTTGTTTCCTACCATTTTGATTTCCTTTGAATCACGATAGAACCCCCATCATTTAAGCCCATATGTGCCCACTTGTGTTTTGTAGATCAATACTTGTTACAATCTGCATATTCCCCTTCGAGGCTCGGGAATGATGCTTTCACTCCAATGACTTGGTAACCCTTATGATAGAATCCCATTCTATTACCTTTCAATGGTTCGAATAGGACAAGGAGGCACCACAGGAGAAGGTGAAGCCTTCCTACTACCGCAATATTGATGTTTAGTGGGCTTACAATGGCTTTCATGTTGTTAGCTTCTATCGGCCTGTTGGCGTTTAAATTCGCACCCCTGGAATGTGAATTTGAAACGAACAACTATGCACAGTAAAACTGCTCTTCAAATTAGGAGGGGAAGCTCCCTCTTGCTAATGGTGTTTAAGAAAGTAAAGTAAAACTAAGTTGCCTATCTTTTTTGGTTCAGCTAGAGCACAAGGTTTATAAAACTCAAGAAGCTGCAACTGAGATTTTCTGATTAAGAATTCCAACTACGACTAACCTAGGCTAAAGACGTTTCTAACTTCTCAAGTAATACGCAGAGCAAGAGAATTAGAAATGAACAAGGTTTGATTCTCTGACAAAAGTGCTTAATTAAACTCTTTCCCAACATACATCTACTTACTTTCAATGTAGGCTGAAATTAAGATCACAAAAGACGGAAACTTGAGACATTATATCAAGGCTAAGGAGGCTCAAGACTTTTTTTCTCAAACTTCTGGAACAAAAGATTACACTAAACACATGCACAGAACAAGAACTTGCAGCTAAAGAGGCTTGCAAATTTGTTCTTACACAAAAAGGACAGCGATTACAACAACTACTTGCTGGCTAAAAGAGACTTAGCAATTTGCTATCATAAACACAATTGAACAACACTGCATAACAATAGAAGGCACTTAGGCTCAGCATTTTGTTATCACTAGCATGGTTAAAGAAAACTAATGAGCAAAGGCTCTTATTTATAGGCAAGTAGAGGAGTAGGGAACCCTAAAATCTCCTTGCTTTCACAATCTAGGGCTTGCTCAGCAAGCAAGCTTTATTTCTAAATCTAGAAAGAAGATAACATCTAACACCTAAGAAAGCAGGAAAAGCAGGAAATGCCAACTATTACAATTTATCTTCTTTCTCTTCTTCAAAGAATGGATAAGAATCGTTCCAAGAATAGAAAGAAAGCTTCTAGATGAAAGCTGCTTTGAATTTCAATCGCATCCGCTAAAAAGCAGGAAACTGTGTCTTGGTTAGGTGCATTGATACTATCTAAGGCAATATTCTAATTCTCCAAGATCTCTTCGCCTTCTGTGATCAAACTTAGAGAATCTTTCACTTCTTTGGCTGCTTTATGAGTTCTATTCTTGAAAAACATCGCTGCCCCAAAAGATGACTCACTAATTGATAACTTGGCAGCTTTGCAACGTTATGCTTCTAACACTTTTGATTTCCAACAGAAGAGTATTGCACAACCCTTTTCCGATACCTTCTGTTTTTGCTCATATCACACCTTTTCATGCTCTTTAGCTGAGATGATGAAGTTTTTTGTCCGTGGTGTCGTTTGAAAAGCACTTCTCAACATCGTCGAGCTTGCGGCTACAAGATACAATACTAACTTGGTTTTGAATCCCATGGGAGAGTACTGCATGCTAAGAAACTTGAATTTTGATAGTAAACTTGACTATATTCAGACAAGTTTTGCACAACTTTCTAATTTTAGCTTGTTGGTTTTCTTCTTCAAACAGACGAATTCTTCAAGATTTTTCTAAGACATGGGTTTTGTTCAGAATTTCATTAGAAGAAGACCCAGATCATCTGTTTTTGAAAATTTTGAGTGTAGATTGAAAAAGCAGCAAACCCTAATTTCTTCAAATTTTCTCTAAAAAAGCGGACACCTGGGTTTTGTTCGGTAGCACATTTTGAACGAACCTAGTTGATCAAATGTGAAAAATATTGAAGGCTGATTGAAAAAGCAGCAAACCCTAGAATTTGAAATTTTCTTGAAAAAAACTAAGATCTGGGTTTTCTTCAGAGGATTGTTTGAAGAGGACCCAAATGATCAAAATTTGCTAACACTGAAGATTTCACTAGCATGCAAAGAAAAAGCAGCTGCTGCAACTGATAAAAATCTTCAAAAATTCTTCAAAAGAATGAGATGAAAAGACCAGACGGCTGAAAATTAAAAATCTTTGATATTCTCCTTCAAAAAATTGATCTTCTAGATGAAAAAGCATGAAAAAGCAAGGGCTTATGTTGCTGGTCTGAAAATTTTGATGAAGAATCAGCAAACTTGAGTTCTTGAATCATGAAATAACTTCTTCAAAATTGCTGCTCTTCTACTCCTTTGGACGCCACCTACAATAATGATGAAAATTGCATTGAAGAGACATCTTAAATAGACTTAAGGTTTGAAATAGCTCTGCTTTCTTTTGTTTTTATCCATGCAAACCCTAAAACTTTCTCATGCATTGAACTTGGACATTCACTTCAACTTGCAATTTTAAAATTTTTGGAAATTTGCTAAGACATGACAAGTTGGGCGCCCTTCTTGGCTAGGGGCGCCAACTTCTCCCAAAGTTAGTCATTTTTTGGAAATTTTCAACTTTTCAAAATTTTGAAGCCCTTCTTTGACCTTGATCTCTGGCTTCCAGATTGATCCGACGAGTGAGCTAGATGATTCATCACGTAGCCTGACTGATTCTGAGAAGGTCACCCTGGAGGCACTTCTGGCTAAAAACTTCGTTTTGACCTTCAAATTCATGAGAGCCTATTTCCTCCAGGGGCTTTGAACCTTCACAGTGTTGGCCATTTTTGCATGATTTTCAAGTTCTTCATTTCCCTTTGATCTTCTGATGAAATCTTGATTCTGGGAGCTACGCCGATTCAATTGACTGACTGACTGCTTCGTTGGATAGCTCAATTGATTCTGACAAGGTGATCTTGGAGGCTGCGTTGACAAATTCCATCGTTTCAAACCTCAAAACCTTGGGAGCCTTTTTCCTCCAAGGGCACCCATCTTGACCAGACTTAGAATATTTTCTTGTTTTTTATCAACTCCTCTTCTACAGACGATCCTATCAGATCTGAAGTTCCAGGCATCAGATAGACTGAATATTTTCTTGTTTTTTATCAACTCCTCTTCTACAGACGATCCTATCAGATCTGAAGTTCCAGGCGTCAGATAGACTGATGGTTATGCTCGTTGCGAAGCTGAGGAGATTCTGAGGGGTCTTCTAGGAGGAACCTTGTCAGAAATTTGAATCTAAGGCACCAAAAGTTGGGGCGCCCCTGGCAAGCTGGGGCACCCAACTTCACCAAAGTTAGCCATTTTGGAGTCTTCTTCTCTGCTTTTCAATTTTTTGGCGCTTGTTAGATCCTCTGTTCTGCCTGTTGCATCTGGTGACTGACAACTCGGATTGACGTGTTGTTGATCTTGTTGGAAAGCTCGATCAATTCAGGAGAAATCATGTTGGAAGCTTTACTGGCAAATTCATCTGTTTAGACCTCCAAAAGCTTGGGCGCCCTTCTTCACCAGGGGTGCTAAAAGTTCCCAGACTTAGAAATTTTTCAAACATTTTCATGATTTTCATTTTGTCTTCTATTTGAAACTTCCCTGTTTGATCTCGAATTCCGGGTGACTGGATCATCCGATGACTACACTGTCGGATTCACTGCAAAGCTGGAAGGATTCTAAACAACTATGCCTAGGAGCTCAAACCCTAATTTCATCATCTGATGCCCTAAAAAGATGGGCGCCTATCTTCTCCTAGGGTGCGCATGTCAAGCAGTGTTAGTCAAAATTTTACAGATTTCAACTTCCTTCTTCGTTCTTCATGCATGTTCGTCAGCTCACCTTCTATTCAGTGCTTGAGTGTTGAATCTGATGCCTAGCAACTGACTGACCTCCATTGATGACTTCAGAGCTCCTAATATGCTTCTGAAAAAAGCAGAATAGACCCACTAGGGAAAAACTAATCTTTTTGAGATTATGACTGCACCAACCTGATATGGAAGTATTTCGAACCAATCAAAATCAGTTTGGATCCTAGCAGACAAACTTTCTATTTTTAGACAGTTTTGTCAGTATCTGTTTTAAAAGAAACCCAGAAAAACCCAGAAAAAGTTACTATTTTTAGAAATTTTCTAAAAATAGCAGTTTTCCTAAAAAGTAGGGATGAAAAACTGAGATCTGGGTTTTGTAGATTAGGTCACTCTGAGCAAACCCAAATCATCAGATTTTGGAAACTTTTCATTCTTACCCCTCATGCAAGACATGCACACCCAAATTTTGAACTTTTTGACAGATTTAACAAGACTTTTACTCATTTCTTCAAAATGTCCAAGTGTAACAAAAATTTTAATTTTGGGGTACAACACGGCCTATCATCATAGTCCTCGTAGCTGTTGCAAGAAGATCAACTTTGCTCATTTCATTATGCCTTTCCTTCGTCTCGAGCATGTTCCGATGGTAATGATTTTTGACAAATCCTACGCCACCAGCCTATTGTGCAGTCATTGGTCGAGCTGAGAACTGCACGAAGGATTCCGAGATCCATCACAATAATGCGAGGTTGCAACAGTAAATTAGTAGTTTGCAGTTCTCTCCCCGCGTCATTATCAAGCCAACAAGGCTTAGCCTTTTAATCATCGCCCCGATCCCTCTGAGTGATGAGATTAGCCGTTTACTTTGGTAGTGCATATTGGGTATTCGCAAATGCTTTCGCCACGAACGTTGGACTGATATCGATGCACCCTACTTGTCTCTTGCTAGCCTTGAGTGTTTTGATACTCCTAGTTCTCCTGCAACGATCATAATTCAATCTTAAAGAGAACGCCCAATGCGGGACGCAAGATGCGGGAGGCGGCTATAGGAAAGTCGTGGAAGGACGGCAAGCTTGCGAACCGGCCGTGCGTAGTGTGGACTCCGAAGCGAAGGACGTCGCTTCTTTAAAAGATAGTGCAGAAGATCTTTGCCTGCACGATGGGGGTGAACGAGGACCCCACAAATAAAGTCATCGCCTAAACAATGGAGGTGCCAGCGGACGGGTTTTAGAGCCCTCACACAAGGCCGTCGCGGGGAAGTTCGTGAGGAAGCGCTTCCTAAGAAACGAACATAGAAATTGCGGACCCCGCAAATATGAGCACCAGCGGAGGTTGCAACATGGACGACCGTCAAAGGTCCACTGTTTTGAACGACCGAGAGGTGAGCGACCCCCCGCACCAGCGGAACCCACAAGGACAGCTTCCATTAGAAGGAATGCGGAGCTAAGTCTGCGGGCGGAAGCCTGCAAAGAGCCGCAGTCAGCATGCCCTTTTAAAACGGCGAAACGTAAGCGCCGCCCCGCCCAAAGATACCCTCATCCAACTTTACCATGATGCATCCTCATAACGGGGACCTAAGGAACACCAATTTGGCTCCCGAGCAAGGTTCTCGATTCTTTGTAGGCCCAAGGAAACAATCATCTATTTTAGGAATTCGCGAATTCAAAACTAACATCCCGAGCCATTTCATTGATAAAACACTTCTTTCTTCATGTGAATCCTACAATTATTGAACCCTTGGGTGCTTGTTATATTCCACCTATGCGAGTCATTGAACCAGAATAGTGATTGTGTTTCAATGCAGGAAGCAGCGGCATTTGGGAGCGACAATCACAGAATGCGGAGATGTGGAGAGTGCGAGCCAAGCTTGCTAAGAAGACGTCCAATGGGAGCGGCAGAACCCGGATGGACATAGTCCGTAAAGGAATGCGGGTGAAGCGGCACGGGGTGTCGTCATGGGATCACCGTTACACGGACGGCCGTGGAGGCAACGTCCTCCGCATAAGCGGAGTCTGCATTAGGGGAGGCTGTGATTACTTGCTCACGAAGCAAATGTCCCTTTAGCCGTTTTCGATTAGAACTAGCATCGCCTAACGATAAAAGACCTCGAATGCTCGTAAGGCTAGCTGTCAGCCACACTTGATCATCGTCCCTTAAGATCGCAGTGCCCGCCTATGAGTTCCCATGCCATGCGAATAGTTATCAATCATTACTCGGGATAAAATGTTACGAACCCGAAGCTCATCGAAAGGTGATTCCGGTCAAAAGGGGCCAAGAAATCCAATTGAGCCCTCCTGCTGTCAATAGGCACGGGCCTTCTAAAATTCACTGGGCGAAAATTACTTGCTTACCAATAGTTAATAAGTTTTCTCCATATCATTTGTGGTTCAGTAGAACGTGTGGATCGTCTATTGGCAGGTGATTTTACTTCAAATGTCACTCGATGGTCTTTTAATGCCCGTGACCTTGCAATGCACTTCAAGATGCCAAAGCGGGGCATAGTAGTCCTAGTAGGATCGTGGTTACTAAAGAGAATGCGGGGAGATTTGTGTAGGCAGTTGTAGTGAGAGTGCCGCTATGAGAGGAATAATGTGGATGGCTGCCATGGGGAAGCCATCAAGACACGGCAATAAACCAAAAGAAACCTGCAATGCGGATTCCGCATAGATGGGGGCCATTTTCATCAATTCTTAAATGTCATCATCCGTAAGGTAAAGTCCCAATGCACAGCGCCATCTTAGAGGCATTATTTTGAATCCTCACGGGCTCTATTCGGTCTCCTCATTTTACAAATCAATCAAGAGTTCATATTAGGAGCTATGCAACATCTCTAACGTCCTTCCGCAGCAAGGGAAACACATGAATACTTTGCACGAGTAAACGATGGAAGAGGGCGGAGCGTCGCTAAGTGATTAGTTCACTACTAGGGTGTTAGTGACGAAACGGTGACAAGGGCGGCGAGACCAAGTGCGGATTCTGCTACGCAGGCGGAAGTCATGAGTTGACCGCCGCGACACGGTGACTTGGGAACGGAATCCCACACAGGGCGATCCGTAAGAACGGTTCTGCGGAGCTTGAAGGACGCAACGGCGAAAATGGGCACGAAGTCCGCATGTCGAGCGGAAGTGGGGGCTCATTCGCCGGCAAACGGCAGAGCGCAACGGTAAAGGGCAAAGGGAGACCCACAATTATGGGTCCGCAAGGGTCAACGGATGCCAGGCGAAAAGCAAACGGAAGCCCGCAGGAGCTCGCCTACGAGGGAAAATGACTTAGCGAAACTAAACCAAGTGAATTAGGCCAATATAGAATTAATCATTTTAGGGCTTATGGCCGATTTAGGCTTGGAAGCTGGGGTACGCAAAACGGGAAGGGGGAAAAACGACCTGCCAGAGCAAAAAAAGAGGGGGTCCCTACCCTTGGCGGGGCGTGTGTGCAAAACATGCACAACACATGGAAGAATTTTTTTAGGCCATATCAATTGTTGAAAAAACAAAGCCCTTTTCCCTTCCATGGTTGCAAGTATATCGGTCAACTTTAACCTTCCATGGCCAGATTTCAGCCTCTTCAACAGTGTATGTACAACTTTCATGAACATTTTTCATGAGTTCCAAAAATCACGGCAGTTAGATGGTTTTCATTGTATCAAAGAAATCAACAGGTTTAGCATCCAATTGTGTTAGAAGATTCGTAAGGACAAAATTTGTTTGTCCTACAAGTTTTGTCAAACCATACTAAACAATCAAGCATTGTTATGGTCAAAGTTAACAAAAAATCATCATGGCATCCAACTTGGAGAAATTCTTGATAGTGATTCTCAATTTAGCATCCAAAAAAACGAGTGCCTATCAAGTCAAGTTTGAGTGCTCAACAAGTTTCATTGGCTACAAAAAAAAGTTTGACAAGTTTAGAAAATGCAGCAAATTTGCAAGTCAAAGTTATTTTAAATTTTTGAAAGTAATAGTAGAAAAAGTTGGTATGTTTTAGAAGTGATGGATTTGAGCCTATTTTTAGGATTTTATTTAATTATTTGCTAAGTTACCGGTTCAAGTTTGGGTTTAGGTTCAGGTTCAAGGGTTTGGTTCATTGGTTCAAAAGTTGGGTTCGTCCATACAAAAATATATAAAAATCAGAAATATATAATATCTACAACAATAATTAAGTTCAAAATACCACACATAGCATCATATATTGTATAATAAACAAAACCACCATAAAAATAAAAAATATTAGAATGTCAATTAGTCAAACTCGAATGTCATGATATATATTATATATTAAAATTAACTACATTGCTACATTCCTCATTGTAGATAAGCATCAAGTAACATTAAAGAAGATTATCCAATTGGATGACAATATTATAGATGAAGACTTGTAGGCAAACATGGAAACTTGGACTTGGAGAGTACTTGGAAAATCAAATGAATTCAATGGAATTTTTGGGGTGATGCCCCCAATAGGGTCGATGGGTAGTGCCCCTAGCGGGGTCAAGGGGTAGTGCCCCTTGTGGGGGTCTCAAGGAAAAGCCCCAAGTGAGGTCAAGGGGCGAATGGCATTTTTTAGAGTAGAAAAAAGTCAAAAATAAATAAAATTAATTGAAAAAGGTGAAATTCGCCTGTTTTCTACAAAATCCGCCCAAATTCCACTTGGGTTTGTTTAGGACGAACCCACAAACTATGGGCGAGACCCTACTTGAACCCACAAGGGACAGGATTGAGACCCCGAACCTAGGCCAGATCAGATCAGGACCCAGACTATCTAGGGGCCAGAACGGTAACATAGGTTATTTGTTTTAGAATTAGTTTGCTTTGAAAGATGTATTATTTCCTCTTTTCTATAAAGAGGGATAGAGTTTCTCTAAAGTAGAGCTTCATTGGGAATGTTCTATTATTATTTTATCTCTAAAATCTGCCTCGAGAGCTTACAAATAAGTGCCTTGAGCACATAGTTTGTAATGAGAATTGATGACAAACTTATGCTACAAAAATTCTTAGTCAAGCAATTGTATTTTTGTGAAAGTTAATGAATGTTGATCGAAGTCGCAATTATGCTGCAAAAGCCATTGTTCAACAATAGCGATTGTGTAATTGTATTCGCATGTCTTTGTTCTAATCCACACTTTGTATTGTCAAACTTTATCTATTTAAATTGTATCTTTGAATGAAATTTAACTATTTCCATCATAAAATCATGTGATGTCTATTTATGTCAATGTAGATTTATTGGTCTCTAATTTAGCCGGAAAACAACATTTGAATGTGTTTTTCCTTCAAACCTTCATTTCCAACCGAATATTGATCTCTAATTTAGCTTATAGTAAGTTGTCTTTGTTTATATGTTTGATAGCTTATCCTTCTTTAACTCTGAAAATCTTGTTGCAAGCCTTAACTATTGGCAATGTCATGCTTCACGTCCAAGAAAAAAACATAGTCAATTAGATATTTACATTGGTGACACTTGCAAAATTTGACATCTATGTGGCATTTTTGGCCTTTTGAAATTTTGAAGATCCTTCAATTGTGCAAGGGTGTGAAAATCATGTAATTAGGGCTCCTTAAACCCTATCATTTGTTCAAAACCCTAGTGCATGTCTAAAACCCTTGTACTTTTCTTATTTCTCGTTGTTGATCAGTTACCGGGGTCACCTACTTCTTAAGTTACAACTTTAGGGTGTCTTTCCTATATGTTAACCAGCCCTTTGCATTAGGCAACTAAGTGATCCCTTTTCCCTTAATATTTTAGTGTATTGCTCTATGGTTTCAAGTCTTCTCGGGCCCCATTGGACATGCGTCAACATATCACATGGCTTCTTCAGTTTGGCGAGGATCTTATTTTGTCATTTTCTCCCTTCACAAGTCCCCAAAATGGTGACACATATTAAAGCACATGTTAATTCTCATTGTTGAAGCTAAGGCCTTCGCGGGGCGATGGTGGGCCAATTTGTTTCTTCCCTTGAAACCCTGAAATGATGCCAAGTGTCATCACCTGAAATATCCCGAACCAATTTTTTTCAAATTTTGCCAAGTACACAACAATGCAGAAGGCACCCGTTAGGGTTAGATAAATCAAACCAGCAATTACAATATAACTCTTTGCCAAGAATGCGCACTCAATCTCAACAAGAGAGAGGCTGTCATATGGCAAGAGGATCGTCAATACAATAAATCAGAACTGCAACTAAAAGTAACTCAACACCAAGTATGTGCTACCCAGACCAGAATGGAATGAGGCGACCATATGGTGGAGATTTAAAGAAATACAAATGCAACTTCGAAATAAACTCAACACCCAGAATGTGCTTTCAAACCCGGAGTGGGAATGGAGCTACCATAGGGCGGAGATGTAAGATATTACAATGCAATTCAACTGGAGATAGCTGGCAAGCTAGCCTCTTCCACTTATCCAGTGGGCATTACAAGCATGATAAAGCAAGACTAAGAGAAATGCTGACAGTACTACTGTGCAGCTTACAATATATTGAAGAATGCCTGCAAGACCAAGGATTAGAACTCCACAAAGTGCTGCAATAGTAAATATGTTATCCAATAGATCAAATATGAATTCCTAACACCCACCCTTCACTCATACACAATTTTCTCAAGTCTGATATGACAGACCAGCAACATGAATATCAGAACCAGCAACACAGAATCCTCTCAAAATGCTCATAACTCACTCATTTCTAACCCAAATGACTTCAAATTTGATGCAATAGACCTTCAAAATGATGGCGCCTAGTTTAGTAATAAAAAATGGCAACTAAAAGTGCTTATTAATTACTGGCACGAATCCCAAGGCACTCCATAAAGTAGGGCTTTCAAGGAATGACGAATTTGCTCTATAAAATCAGAAACTTCATTAAAAATCCCACAAATTTGCAAGTAAGGTCGCCCCAAGTAGAGAAGATGATATGACCAACACCCAGAACAATATCTTTTTTTATTTTTGATATATGAATGAAACTTCGAATCAGCTATGATATTCAGCAACTCCAGAATATGACAGAAAATGCAAGTACTCAGCTACAAAATGCAAGATCATCAAAACAATGCAAAACCTCACTACAAATTCACTCAATAACTAGCAAACCTCTCTACTAGGTGCTATCTCTCAAGCACGAAGTCGAGCCCAAGCTAGGAGGCATTCATTCCTCGAAGCAATCCAGCAACCATTTCGGCAGCATAACAATACTCAAGATATCAGATGCCCAAATGAAGACCCAAGCTCTCCTTTTATAACTTTGTGAAAACTCTCCAGAAGCTTCTAGAAACCCTAATTTTCAAATTTGAAGTAACTCCTTTTCCCTCCAAAGATGGCGTCCCTTTTCTCAAGGCAATTTAACTTTTAATTTATTTTAAAATCTTCACTTCATAAAAAGGCGTCCTCTTTTAAAGCATTGTTTTTGGCCTTAAGAAAAATATTAAATCATCAGCATGAGGCGCCACCCTTCCAAGTCCCCTTTTTAAGAACAACTTAAAGTTGTTTCACTAGACCAAGGGGTCACAATAATAAAATATAACATTAAAGTATAATATTTTAAAATCAACTGGATATCTCACCAAAAATGCTTCCCAAGGTCAAGATTGATCAAACCAAATGAACATACTGAAGATGAGAGCCAACCGAGCCGAAGCCAATGGACCACTGCCAGAAATAGAATTTACTAAAAATAGTAAATTCTCAAAAGTGCTCAGAATGCCAAACCGAAACCACCAACGCGAAGCTCTCAGAAAACCCAGAAGGAATCCACAATCCAAGTTCAACATTTCCAAGGCAAGCTCGCAAAAAGATGAAAATGTCCTCCAAGAAGTTTGGAACCCGATTCAGCTTCGAGCTAGCCTACGAAGTTCCATAAATAGGCTAAAACCAAATGAAGAGTGTAGGGGCTAAATTGGGGACATTACAGGAGATTGGTCAGTACTCCACACAATGGCATGCCGGTGAGCATAGTGCTTCCAACCAGCATAATGGACATGTTGTCCAACCTTCAACAAGCAGCACATACATCTCTGCTAGACCATTCAAACCCACGTTTTTGGCACCAGCAAACTCACATCTAGATCCCGAAGAAAATGCTTCAACTTTGGAGCAGCTGAGGATAGGCCGTACTGAATATGAAACTCTTCCTGATGAAGTCAAACTAGACATGTCCTTCAACGATTACATGGAGTTTAGGAGGAAGAATAAAGGAAAAGGGAGAAATTATGATCAAAGGAGAACACCCGTACAAGGAGACTTGTATCAAGCTATCAACAAGGTTATGCTTCCCCACTTTGATGGAAGTGATAATAGTTCTGCTCGAGCTTGGATACAAAAGCTAGACAACTATCTGGCTCTTAGACCGATGGCTGAAGAAGAAGCGATTAAGTTCGCTACGCTACACCTGGATGGGGTGGTGCATGAGTGGTGGTACCATGGCTTAGTCACCTTAGGTCATGGGTCAATCACTACCTACGATGAGTTCACCAATAGACTCATTGAGAGATTCGAGAAGAAGGACCCAGAGGTGCATTTCAGGGAGTTGGCACAGTTGAGGCAGTATGGCACAGTTGATGCCTACATAGCTGAGTTTCAAAGACTTTCAGTAATGGTCACTGGAATCACGGAGAGAAGATTGGTGATCCTTTTCAGCGAAGGATTGATGGAGCCACTCAAGGGTTGGATTAAAGCTTTTGATCCACCCTCCCTACAGGAGGCAATGAAGAAAGCAAGAAACATGGAGTGGGCTGTTCCCAAAGCAAAATTCCATTCCAAGCCTTCATTTCACAAAGGGGATAGAGGGAAAAAGCCTCATCAAAGACCTCACCATAAGGAGTTCAAACAGCAGAAACCTCATGGCACAAGATTGGATCCAGAGACTATCAATGAACTCCGAAGAAAGGGGTTATGTTTCCGTTGTTGGGAAAAATGGTCCCAAGATCATGTTTGCCCAAAAGGAGCCAAAATCCATCAAATTGAATTCTATACAGCTGAAGAAAGCAATTCTGATTTTTCTGATCAGCAAACTGATTTTGAGGACAGCGAAGAAGAAAGAGCTCCAGAAGAGTCCGAAAGCGAAAAGGGAAGTGGAGGTACATTGGCTCAACTTTCGAGCTTTCAAAAGAATGAGTCCTTCAAAGTTCGAGGGATGATTAAAGGGCAGCGAATCGTTGCTCTGATTGATACTGGGGCAACACATAACTTCATTGATGAAGTTGTGGTGGCAAAGAAGGGGCTGCAAACTGAAGATTTTGAAGGTTTCAGAGTTATGGTTGCTGATGGGTTTCACATCTCATGCACCAAGAAGATTCCAAACATGTCCATGCAATTGGGCAATTACGAAGTCAAGGATGACTTCTATGTGGTTAATATAGGAGATACGGATGCTGTCCTTGGCATTCAGTGGCTGCGATCTCTAGGAGAGATCTCTTTAAATCTGCAAACCATGGAACTCAAATTTCAATCCGATGGAAAGAAGGTGGTGTTAAGAGGAATGTCTAATGGTGGTCCTCGGATTGTGTCATTCAAGAGAATGGCAAGGTTGATACGTCATGACCAAGTGGAGTGGGCTGCGGAGTGTATGATTCTTCCAGCTAGTCCGGTTGAGACAAAGAGAGATTATCCTCCAGATATTCAGTCTTTACTCACCAAGAAGAGTAAAGTGTTTGCTGATTTACCTCCTGGACCACCTCCTAATTGAGGTTCAGAACATGTCATAGAGCTCAAGGAAGGAGCTAAGCCAGTAATCACAACTCCATATCGGTACCCCAAAAAGCAAAAGGATGAGATTGAAAAGAACATTAGGGAGCTCTTGGAGATGGGCTTCATTCGTCCAAGTAAGAGTCCCTTTGCTTCAGCAGTTGTTCTAGTGAAGAAGAAGGATGGTACCATTTGTATGTGTGTTGATTATCGTGCTTTGAATCAAAGCACCATCAAAAATCGATATCCTATTCCAAGGATAGATGAGCTCATTGATGAGCTACATGGAGCTAAGTTCTTTTCGAAGATAGACTTGAGGTCGAGCTACTATCAGATTCGAATGAGAGGGTCTGATGTGGAGAAGACAGCCTTCAGATGTCATTATGGTCACTTTGAGTTCTTAGTCATGCCATTTGGGTTGACTAATGCTCCTGCTACCTTCCAATCTTGCATGAACAGAGTCTTTCAGAAGCAGTTGAGAAAGTTTGTGCTGATATTTTTTGATGATATCTTGATTTTCAGCAAGACTTGGGAAGAACATCTCAAGCACTTGGAGGAAGTGCTTAACATCCTGGAATCAGAGAGCTTGTTTGCCAAAGAATCCAAATGTGAATTTGGAATGAAGGAGCTGCTTTACCTTGGTCACATAATCAGTGCTGAAGGTGTGAAGGTTGATCCAGAAAAGATCAAGGCTATTGTTGATTGGCCACCTCCTGAGAACTTGACTCACTTGAAAGGGTTCTTGGGCCTTTGTGGATTTTACAGAAGGTTTGTGAAGGGTTACTCTCAGAATGCTGCTCCTCTTACTGACCTCACAAAGAAAGGGGCCTTTTGCTGGTCAGAAAAGGCACAGAGTACTTTTGAGAAGTTCAAGAAGATAATGAGTTCTTGTCCTGTTCTTGCTATTCCAGATTTTTCCAAGCCCTTCGAGCTACAGTGTGATGCATCCGGTGAAGGTGTTGGGGCTGTTTTAATGCAAGATAAGCATCCCATCGTGTTTGAGAGCAGAAAATTAAGAGGAGTTGAGAGGACCTACTCTATCTATGACAAGGAAATGCTTGCAATCATGCATGCATTAGCCAAGTTCAGACAGTACTTGGTGGGGAGCAAGTTTGTGGTCAAGACTGATCACAACAGTCTCAAGCATTTCATGCATCAGAAAGATTTGAACGAGAGGCAACAGAAGTGGGTGAGTAAGCTTCAAGCTTACGATTTTGACATTGAGTATGTCAAAGGCAAAAACAACATAGTGGCTGATGCGTTATCCAGAAGACCTCATTTGAGCTCATTATGTGAGCTTACTGCTGATTGGAAGAACATGTTGCTTGCTGATTATGCCAAAGATCAGTTTGCAACCAACATTATGGAGGGTACTTTTCATGACGAAAGGTACAAGGTGGTTGAAGGGCTGATACACTACAAGGGTAGAATCTTTTGGTGGCTGATTCTAAGCTCAAAAGAAGATTTTGTTGACATTTCATGATCTATAATCCCTTTGGTGTAATCATATTTGCTTAAATTCATAATTATATAAGAAAACAATTCTTGGCAATTTATTTTATATTATTGCAATTATTCCTGGATAACAGCTAAGTTAATGAAATATTAAATTAATAAATGAATTTATTTGTCTTTACTTAAATAATCGAAATCACAAAGTAATAAAGTCTTTAAAATAAAATGCATTTCTCCCGACTTTGTGTTGAGACGCGATTAATGAAATAACGCATTAATCATTATTTCTCTTCAAGCGGCGCGCATGACTTTCTCCAAGGGCACGCACTCACGGATTTGTCAAACAGGTATTCTTTTTGAGTCGTGATTGCTCAGGGGAAGCGATGCATTGATTTGTAATGATTTTTTCGCCCTCCTTTTAACTCGTGGTGATGGCAGTTTGCGGGGACATGGACGGGAAGAAATAAAACGGGTGGATTATAGCCTTTTCTCCTGCTACGGGTGCACCTTAACTTATTCGCGGAAAACGGCTCAAGTGCGAACGCGCCCAGACAGGTATGTAAAGGCCCTATCGAACCTGAGAATTAAGTATGCATAGTATTTGCTGTTGTGATTGAATATGACAGAGCAAAGCTTAACAAAATGCAGCGATCACTTGCATTATATTTTAATGAAAGTAGGAAATGCATAAGGAATCAATATCGCATTTAGTATAAGTAATGTTGAAGTGAAATCTTAAATGAGGATAGAATAAGATTGACACTAAAATATATACTATCAAATTATGGATTCTTTCTCTCTTTCAGTCATAAGGGTAGGGAATTGAATATACATTGAGGAGTGCAGATGACTAGGATCCCTTCAAGGTAGGCCACCCTCTGTAGGCGGACTGCGGTCTGTCACTGGGGGCCGAGAGGGTCATTACAACGGGCGTTGTTGGCCGCTCTCGGGCTGAGAAGGTTATCACTAAGGGCATTCTCATGTGTATTCACTTCCCTTCACCGATGAAGGTGGGAGCAAGGAATGGTAATTTGGTGTGTTTTTACAAATATTTAATCTAATCAAACAATGATAATTAGTATATAAAATTACATGTATTTCATAATTAAATAAAGAAAAATGTCGGAATGTTTTAATACTATTTTATTACAATTAAATAAATGTTTAATTTGATTAATATTCTTATTTTATAAAAATATTGGCATTCATAGGTCATTTCATAAAATTCTGAAAAAGGGGAACATTACAATTGGTATCAGAGCCTCTTTCCTGCCACCTTGCGGGATTAGTACATGAAGGTCTACCACAGAAGGAATCCTAAGCCTACTGACATTATGGGTGAACAATTAGGAAATGAACTTAGATCCTTCATGGAAAACAATGAACGGAAAACTCAAGCTCTAATAGAACAAAACGAAAAAACAAGCCAAGCCCTACTTCAAGCCTTGCAAGATATGAATGTCACCATGAATAACCTCAAGAATAACGGTTCGAATAGTAGGGATACAAATTCAAACCATTCTGAAAATAATAATAACAATGCTTCCTCAAACCCAAGGATTCAAAGACCAAATTTCCTTCTGGGAAAAGAGACCTTGATGGAAGGGGAAAACCACCCCCCCCTACAAAATGCAGAGGATATAGTTGCAGCTTACGCAAGATTAGATCCTGACATAAGAGAAATTATATCTTTTAGGAATTTCTTAGAAGCCAAAAAGCTAGAAACCCCCCAAAGAGAGGGTAGGCAATCAAGTAAAGACCTAAAACAAAAAGTTAACAAATTGACCCTACCAAACTTTGATGGGTCGAATAAAATCACAGCCTACTCTTGGATACAAAAGTTAAATACCTATCTAAATCTAAGCCCTATGACCGAAGAAGATGCGGTGCAATTTGCTATATTATATCTTGAGGGGTTGGCCCACGAATGGTGGCTCCATGGTACCCTCACACAAGGTCATGACAGTAAAATTTCATATGAGGAATTCACTCAAAAACTTATTAAAAGATTTGATAGGAAGCACCCTCAAAAGGACTTCAAGGAATTAACCCTCTTAAGGCAGCGAGGATCTATTGAAAGTTACATTTCTGAGTTCCAACAAATTTCTGTAAGGGTAAACGGGCTTGATGAAGACCGTCTCACCTACCTTTTTGTGGAAGGGTTAAAAGATTCCATTAGAAGATTAGTGAGTGCCTTAAAACCCAACTCACTCGATGATGCCATTGATAAAGCACTCATGTTAGAAGATACACCTTCCTATGAGAAGGCATCAAAGCCTTTCACTTACAAGAAAGATAAGCCTATGAGGCACCTTCCTAGTAACAAGAGAGAAGAACTACGTAGGAAGAACTTATGTTATACCTGCAATCAGAAATGGGAGCAGGGACATGTGTGCAAAAAAGAAAAAATAGAGGAAGAAAAAGAAAGACTCATGAAAGAAGGTCTATGCCTTAAATGCAAAGAAAAATGGTATAGAGGGCATAAGTGTGGGAAGAGAAGCCAAGCTCACAACATGGGAGCTCTATCCGATGATGAAGATTGGGAAAACCAAACAAGTTCAAGGGATGAAGGACAAGAGAGACCTAACAAAAAGATAAGGTACAATGACGAAGAAAAAGGAACCCTGGCAGCCATTTCAAGAGCCTCAAAACATCACCCCTTCCGAATTAAGAGTGTCATCACGGGAAAAAGAGTAATTGCTCTTATGGATAGTGGAGCAACCCACAATTTTATTGACCAAAGCTTGGCATCCCGACTGAAACTTAAAACTCAAGACTTTAAGGGTTTCCAGGTAGCCCTAGCTGATGGTTCTACTACATCCTGCAACCAAAGGATTCCCCAACTAGACATAATCTTGGGACAGCACCCCACTAAAGAAGACTTCTATGTGGTCAACCTAGGTGATACAGATGTGATACTTGGCACCCCTTGGATACACTCCTTGGGGCGGTTCTCCCTAGACCTCCCCAAGTTGGAACTATGCTTTACACACAATGGAGAGGAAGTACTCCTCAAAGGACAGGCTGATGGATCACCAAAAATGGTCTCATCCAAGAAAATGGAAAAAATTGTAAGGTAAGATTAATATCAACTTCAATAAAAGAATATATAAGTGTTGTAAATAGCTTTACCATATTCCTAAAATTTCAGTTTACTTGATGTCTAGAAAGGGGCAAGGAGAATGGGTGGCACAATGTATGATACTTGATAAATCCGCTTCTCAAAAGAAGACCATCCACATTGATATTGAGCCTATCATTAAAAATCACAAGAGAGTCTTTGATGACATACCTCCCGGATTACCTCCCAAGAGGGGGTTTGAGCACACTATAGAACTTGAAGAGGGAGCAAGGCCCATTATTACCGTACCTTACCGTCACCCAAGAGGGTATAAGGAAGAAATTGAAAAGGCCATAAAGGAATTATTAGAAATGGGGCACATTCAGCCTAGTTCCAGCCCCTTTGCTTCTTCAGTTGTGCTAGTAAAAAAGAAAGATGGCACAATGAGAATGTGCATAGACTATCGGGCACTTAATAAGAAAACCATTAAGAATCGGTATCTAATTCCTCGGGTGGATGAACTGATAGATGAACTTCATGGAGCAGTATATTTTTCAAAAATAGATCTTCGTTCAGGGTGCCATCAAATAAGGGTAAAGGCAGAAGATGTTCACAAAACAGCTTTTAGGTGTCATTTTGGGCATTTTGAGTTTTTAGTCCTTCCTTTTGGCCTTACTAATGCCCCGGCTACGTTCCAATCTTGTATGAACCATATTTTCAGGGGGCAGTTGAGGAAATTCTTACTTGTATTTTTTGATGACATATTGATTTTCAGCAAAACATGGGAAGAACATTTAAGACACATAGATGAAGTTTTGGGAATACTCGAGCAAAATTCCTTGTTTGCTAAAATGTCCAAATGCGAATTTGGGATGAAAGAAATTTTGTATCTGGGCCATAAGATTAGTGCAGAAGGAGTAAGAGTTGATGAAGAAAAAATAGAAGCCATTAAGAGTTGGCCCAAACCCAGGACCCTTACGCACCTTAGGGGTTTCCTAGGTCTTTGTAGCTACTATCGAAGATTTGTGAAGGGGTTTTCAAAGTTAACTTCTCCTCTAACTGACTTAACCAAAAAAGGAGCCTTTTCATGGACAGAAGCAGCTCAATCAGCTTTTAAGAAACTTAAGGAGATTATGAGTTCATGCCCAGTTTTGGCAATACCAGATTTTTCTTCACCCTTTGAGCTTTGTTGTGATGCCTTGGGAGAAGGCATTGGTGCAATACTTATGCAAAACAAGCATCCCATAGCCTTTGAAAGCAGGAAACTTAAGGAATCTGAAAAACTCTATTCTGTCTATGATAAAGAAATGTTAGCAATTATGCATGCCTTAGACAAATTTAGGCAATATCTTATTTGTGGAAGATTCACCGTAAACACCGATCACAATAGTTTGAGATTCTTCCTTAATCAAAAGGATCTAAATAATAGACAACAGAAATGGGTAAGTAAGATACAGGCATATAACTTTGATATTGAATACATGAAAGGAAAGAACAATGTTGTAGCAGACGCTCTCTCCAAAAGACCTCATTTAGGAACACTAACTATGATATCTCCAGAATGGAAGGCATCTGTGATTGTTGAATATGCAAAAAATGATTTCTCAAGCAACATTTTGGAAGGGAAGGTGCAGGATGAAAATTATAAGGTGGTAGATGATCTCATCTTTTATAAGAATAGGGTATATCTCGTTCCGGGATCAAAAATCAAGGCCGAAATTTTGAAAGATTTTCACGACAATCCTTTGGTAGGGCATCAAGGGTTCTTCAAAACTTACAAGAAGATTAGAGAGATTTTCATGGAAAGGTTTAAAAAGGGATGTACTAAGATATACCAAGGAATGTATGGCATGTCAAAGAAATAAAAGTGAGCATGTGTTTCCAGCAGGGTTGCTTCAACCTTTACCCATACCCAACCAAAAATGGGAAAGCATTTCCATGGATTTCATAACCGGTTTACCCAAAGTCTAGAACAAAGATTGCATTTTTGTAGTAGTGGATCGATTAACTAAGTATGCTCATTTTATGGCCATATCTTCAGATTTCAGAGCCCCTCAAGTGGCTGACATTTTCTTCAAAGAAATTTTTAGATTGCATGGTTTGCCCAAGAATATTGTAAGTGATAGAGATAGCCGCTTCCTTAGTTTATTTTGGAAAGAATTGTTCAGATTGGCAGGAACTTCATTGACACCCAGTACCAATTATCACCCGCAAACCCGATGGACAAACGAAAATTGTCAACAAATGGTTGGAGGGTTATTTAAGGAATTACGTTTCAGGTCAACAACAAGGCCGACACAAATGGTTGCACTTGGGAGAATATTGCTATAACACTACTCATCATATGTCCATCGGCATGAGTCCTTTCCGAGCCTTATATGGATATGAGGCCACTTCCTTTGGAGACTTAATTCATGCAGAAAGTTAGGTGCCAGCAGCTAAAGATTTTGCACAGCAAAATATAGATATTATGAATGAACTTAAGGATAATTTGCATCAAGCGCAAAATCGACAAAAATTGTATGCTGATAAGAAAAGAACAGAACGAACCTTCGTAGTAGGAGACTTAGTCTTCTTAAGACTGCAACCATACAAACAGTCTTCCATCAAAGTCAGTGGTAAAGAAAAACTTAAGCCCCGTTTTTTTGGACCTTATAAGGTTTTAAGAAGAATAGGGGAAGTAGCTTACGAATTGGAGCTGCCTTCGCAAAGTAAAATCCATAATGTGTTCCATGTTTCCAGACTCAAGCAAGTGTTGGGACAACACATTACTCCCAGTATAGAGTTACCCCCGTTGGACAATGAAGGGAAACTAATCCTAGAACCAGAACTTGTCCTAGATATGCGCGAAAGAAGATTAAGGAACAGGATTATTCGAGAATACCTGGTTAAGTGGAAAGGCTGCCTACCGAAGACGCTACTTGGGAGGGGGTTGAGATCAAGGATCACCCTAACCTAAAATTGCTTGAGGACAAGCAAAATTAGGAAGGGAGGACTGTCATAATCCCCTTTGGTGTAATCATATTTGCTTAAATTCATAATTATATAAGAAAACAATTCTTGGCAATTTATTTTATATTATTGCAATTATTCCTGGATAACAGCTAAGTTAATGAAATATTAAATTAATAAATGAATTTATTTGTCTTTACTTAAATAATCGAAATCACAAAGTAATAAAGTCTTTAAAATAAAATGCATTTCTCCCGACTTTGTGTTGAGACGCGATTAATGAAATAACGCATTAATCATTATTTCTCTTCAAGCGGCGCGCATGACTTTCTCCAAGGGCACGCACTCACGGATTTGTCAAACAGGTATTCTTTTTGAGTCGTGATTGCTCAGGGGAAGCGATGCATTGATTTGTAATGATTTTTTCGCCCTCCTTTTAACTCGTGGTGATGGCAGTTTGCGGGGACATGGACGGGAAGAAATAAAACGGGTGGATTATAGCCTTTTCTCCTGCTACGGGTGCACCTTAACTTATTCGCGGAAAACGGCTCAAGTGCGAACGCGCCCAGACAGGTATGTAAAGGCCCTATCGAACCTGAGAATTAAGTATGCATAGTATTTGCTGTTGTGATTGAATATGACAGAGCAAAGCTTAACAAAATGCAGCGATCACTTGCATTATATTTTAATGAAAGTAGGAAATGCATAAGGAATCAATATCGCATTTAGTATAAGTAATGTTGAAGTGAAATCTTAAATGAGGATAGAATAAGATTGACACTAAAATATATACTATCAAATTATGGATTCTTTCTCTCTTTCAGTCATAAGGGTAGGGAATTGAATATACATTGAGGAGTGCAGATGACTAGGATCCCTTCAAGGTAGGCCACCCTCTGTAGGCGGACTGCGGTCTGTCACTGGGGGCCGAGAGGGTCATTACAACGGGCGTTGTTGGCCGCTCTCGGGCTGAGAAGGTTATCACTAAGGGCATTCTCATGTGTATTCACTTCCCTTCACCGATGAAGGTGGGAGCAAGGAATGGTAATTTGGTGTGTTTTTACAAATATTTAATCTAATCAAACAATGATAATTAGTATATAAAATTACATGTATTTCATAATTAAATAAAGAAAAATGTCGGAATGTTTTAATACTATTTTATTACAATTAAATAAATGTTTAATTTGATTAATATTCTTATTTTATAAAAATATTGGCATTCATAGGTCATTTCATAAAATTCTGAAAAAGGAATATTATAATGACATACCACTTGCTGGTCATCAAGGATTCTTCAAGACATATAGGCAGATTTGAGAAAGATTTTCTTGGAAAGGGTTGAAAGGAGAAGTTCAACGTTACATTCAGGAGTGTCCTACTTGTCAGATGAATAAAAATGAGCATACACTACCGGCTGGTCTGCTGCAACCTCTTCCCATTCCCAATCAAAAATGGGAAAGCATCTCAATGGACTTCATCACTGGTTTACCCAAAGTTCAAGGAAGAGATTGTATCTATGTTGTAGTAGATAGATTGACAAAATTTGCTCATTTCTTTGCCATTACTAGCTCATTTTCAGCAGCTCAAGTTGCAGATCTGTTTTTTCATGAGGTGTTTAGATTGCATGGGTTGCCAAGAAACATTGTGAGTGATAGGGACAGCAAGTTCCTAAGCACCTTTTGGCAAGAGGTCTTCAGAATGAGTGGTACAGTGCTTACTCCAAGCACTAGTTATCACCCTCAAACTGATGGGCAAACAGAGATAGTAAACAAGTGGTTGGAAGGTTATTTGAGGAACTATGTTTCAGAACAGCAAAGAGCATGGGTGAAATGGCTTCACTTAGGCGAGTATTGCTACAATTCTTCTTTTCACATGTCAATAAGGATGCCACCTTTCATGGCTCTTTATGGTTATGAGGCCCCTAGCTTTGCTGATTTGGTGTTTGGTGATAGCAAATCCCCTCAAGCCAAGGATATGTTACAACAAAGTCAAGATATCTTGAAATCCTTGAAGAACAATCTGCAGATTGCACAGAATCAGCAAAAGATGTACGCTGATCAGCGGCGTGCTGAGCGCTCTTTTGAGGTTGGAGATATGGTTTATCTTCGATTACAGCCTTATAGACAGTCTACTCTCAAGAAGAGTGGAGTTTTATAGTCGCCTCGCTCTATGGACCGCTTATACACGTAAAGGTTGGAGCAGTAGCTTATGAGTTGGAGTTACCTTCTGATAGCAAAGTACATAATGTCTTCCACGTGTCCACGCCTCAAGAAGGAACTTGGACACAATGTGGTTGCCTCCTCACAGTTGCCACCTTTGGATGAAGAAGGACAGTTGGTTTTGATTCCAAAGGAGATTCTTGATTTCAGAGAGCATTCTTTGAGAAGAAGAACAATCCGGGAATACTTGGTGAAGTGGAAGAACCTGCCTATGGAGGATGTATTTTGGGAAAATGGAGGAGATTTCGCAGCATTCTAGTTTATGTATTGCTTGAGGATAAGCAATCTTGGGAGGGTTGATTGCACCTCCTCTCTATACGACTTTCCGATTGACTCAAGTAGTCGGTTTCCGAGACCCGTAGGCTTTGGCTGGTGAAATTAGGGTTTCTTGTTGGTGGTTTCGTACCATGAATTGGTGATTGAACCATTTTTATTCTTCTCGTTTTCGTGAGCTTTTCGGTGATGTGTTCTTCTTGGCATTCTGAGCACTTTCACGAATTTACTATTTTTAGTAAATTCTATTTCTGGCAGTGGTCCTGTTGGTTTCGGCTCGATTGACCTTCTACTTCAGTATATTCAGTTGGATTGCTCAACTTTGGCTTTGGGGCACGTTTGGAGAGATAAGTCGAATTATTTTAATAAAGTTACATTCAAATGTTATATTTTGTTGTTGACCCCCCCCTTAGCCTAGTGATTGAACTTATGTTGTTTTTAAAAGAGGGTCTTTGAGGGGTGGCGCTTCATGGAGATATTTTATTATATTCTTAAGTCCAAAAATCAATGTTTGAAAAGGGACGCCCATCTTCAGGGAAAATCATTTTTAAATTAAAAAGTCAAATTGCTTTGAAAAAAGGGACGCCATCCTTGGAGGGAAAAGGAGTTACTTTAAATTTGAAAAGCAGGGTTTCTAGAAGCTTCTGGTGAGCCTTCACAAAGTTATAAAAGGAGGTCTTGGTCTTCATTTGTATCATCCAACATCTTGAGTAAAGTTATGCTGCCGAAATGGTGAGAGGATTGCTTCGAGGAATGAATGCCTCCTAGCTAGGCTCAACTTCGTGCTTGAGAGACAGCACCTAGTGGAGAGGTTTGCTTATTTTGAGTGAAGTTTGTAGTGAGGATTGCTTTGTTGTGAGTTATTGCATTTGTAGTTCAGTTATTTGCATATTTATGTTATTTTCTGGAGTTGCTGAGAACATAGCTGATTGTAGTTTTCATTCATATTGCAAAAATACAAAAAGATTTCATTCTGGGTACTTCATATTTCAGCTTGTTAGGGTAGGGCGCCATTCTCAGTTAAGTTTCAGAATTTTTAAGCAAGTGCTGATTTTTCTAGAAGAAAATCGCCCTTCTCAAGGGGCCGTACCTTTTGTACTTGCATTGGGAATTGTGTTAAATTAAATACTGCAGATTGGGTCTGGTTTTTGGTTCTTACTTGGGCGCCTTGGTCATAGAGAGCTAATGCATTTCGTTTGGGGTCGTTTGGTTGAGAATTGAGGGAGCTGTGATCATTTCAATTAAATTCTGTGTTGCTGGTTATTAGTTTCAGACCTTGTTACAGTCATATCAGTTTGCATTTAGGGTGTTCTTTGAGCTGAGTTGGTGTTAGAAAGCTTTGGAAAACATTGAGGAAGACATATTTACCCTTGCTATGATTAAAGAGCTCTAATTACTCGATCTTGCAGGCATTTCTCAACATATTGTAAGCTGAACAGTAGTACTGTCAGCATCTTTATTATTCTTGCAATTTCAATGTTTGTAACTGCCCACTGAATAAGTGGAAGAGGCTGGCTTGCCGCCTGTTTACTTAGATTGCATTGTAATTCCATAAGTCTCTGCCATATGGTCGCCTCTTATCCACCATGGATTGAGTAGCACATACTTGGTGTTGAGTTAATTTTCAGTATTGCAATAGATAGGGATCCTCTGACCATATGCTCGTCGTTCGCCGACGCATTTCTTGGTTAGAGTTCTTGTTTCAGCATTTCCTTTAAGATCCTCTGACCAATGCTCACACCTTGCCCACATCGGGATCCTGGTGTACATTCTGGTTAGAGTTGCTTTCAGCATCGTTTTGGTTTATGAGCTAACCTTAACGGGTGCTTGTTAATTGTAACTTGCATTTGAAAATCGAAAAAATTTGGCTCAGAGTATTTCATTGTAAATGATAAGATCATTTACAACTGTGTATCTATCATCCAGGACTGATCCCTCAACAATCCCTGTAGCCCAACTTCCCTTAGCATACTCTGCCACGATCAGGTGCCTCTAGTCCTCAGCAATCTCGGTCATAGAACTCAAGTGTGGGCATCATGATAACACATCAGCAACAACATTCTGAGATCCCTTGACAAAATAAATGTCAAAGTCATATGATTGTAGCTTGCTTACCCATTTCTGCTGACGATCATTGAGATCTCATTGCCCAAGAAAGTGTCTCAAGTTGTTGTGGTTTGTCTTCACCACAAATTTGTTGCCCATCAAATACTATCAGATTTTGGCCAATGCATGCATAATGGCCAACATCTCCTTATCATATATGCTGTATCCTCTCTCTGGACCATAGAGCTTCCGGCTCTCAAAAGAAATCGGATGTTTTTCCTGCATGAGGACTGCACCTATCCCCTCACTTGAAGCATCACACTGTAGCTCAAAGGGTTTAGAAAAATTTGGCAAAGCAAGCACTATACAAGTAGTCATGATTCGTTTGAACATCTCAAAGCAATCCTGCTCCTCTGGAGTCCAAATGAATGCCCCTTTCTTCGTTAAATCTGTGAGTGGAGCTGCATGGGGTGAATAACCATTAACAAATCTGTGGTAGAAACCGCACAACCCCAAAAATCCTCTAAGTTGAGTGAGACTCTCTGGTGTAGTCCATTCGACAATAGCCTTAATCTTCTCTAGATCCATACACACTCCCTCGGCGCTGATGATGTGACCAATTTATAATAACTCTGTTGGTGAAAATTATGTAATCAGCTTTTCAATAGATTACACAACTTGGACTTCAGCCACAGCTATGTGAGATGTAAATCTCTCCTATTGGAAAGGGGAGGCGCCCTTCTTACTACTGATAGAAGCGATAGTAAAACAAACAAGTAATTACAAAATGTACACGATACTTATGAAGTGGGGGGGGTGTGTTACATTCATCCTTCTCTCTTTTTTCAGAGAAGATGTTTACAATGCTTCACTGTTGGAAGTTCTCAATTCTTAATAACTTTAAACAATCAACTAGCAGTAATGACAATACCTCTATCTTGTCAAAGCAAAGCGTAGAGGTACTAGAAATGATTAACAATAAACTAGTAAAATAAAAGGGGAAAGCTCACGAAGGCACAAAGTCGTTCCGTAGCTTTATCAATGGTGGATCTGTGAAAAGTATGTCGTTTATCACATTAGAAGCACAAAGTCTTCTTAGACGCAGAAATTCCTCGAACAACATGAACAATTACAAGCGCAAAGTCTTGTAGATTATCCAACCAAAGTTTTCAAAGAGCACGAATAATTACAAGCACAAAGTCTTGTAGATCAATCGACAAAAGTTAAACAAAACACAAATGTAAATCTAAATAATGGATGTAACACAAAGTTTACATGAATTACTTAGAGTCCTTCAAATTCCATAAGCTAATCACCACCAAATGAGATCAATTCATAAGATTATCGAATCCAACACAAAGTCTGGTTTGCAATCTTCTTCTTTATTGATCGAATTTCATTCACAAAGTATGAACACAAAGAACACAAAGTTTCACAATTCTGCTTCAAAAAGGGCAGCACTTCGTTGCAAAATACTAAAGGATAAATTTACAATAGAAATCCCTCACATTATATAGAAAGAGGGATGAGCAAAATTAGGAATCTAATTGAGAAAATCAAGGAAAGTTAGGTGAGCGATTCAAGGAGATCTCACCTAACTTTGACCAAAGTCAAAGTGTAATTTGTTTTCAAAAGATTACATCTTCAAACTTGGTGCAATTACAATTTACAAAAAGACATTTAAGATGTCAGGAAATATTTACAAGATGCATAAAGGAATGCACCGGAAATGTCTAACACTAGAGATCAGGAACCTTCTTCATGTTTCCTTGCTTTGGGCGCGGAAGTCTTCATATTTCTTCCTGGTCTCCTGCACGAACTTCTCATCCGGACCAACGGTGTAATCCACAATGGTGTGAATTCTCGTGATTGATCTCATGGCAGATGAGTGAACCTTCTTGCACCTGTCAAGATGCGTTTTCAGGTTATCCAATGTGAGCCTTGTATCACAAATGACATTCAGTGAGGCTTCTGAAAAGTATGAACTGTCAATCAACTTCATGATGGCTTCTTTGAAGATCTGAGATATTTCTGTGGTCGGCAGGAAGATACGATTTTCTTCAAGAAGTTGACCTGGTAACTCCTTGATACCTTTTTCAAGAATAACACGATGTCCTTCGACATCTTCCTGCACTTGGTGGAGATCTTCCGTAAGAGATTGAATTACTTGAATTCGATGCTTCAAAAATTCTCTTATCTCAATGAACTTTTCTTTGTCAGGAATTATCTCGACTTCCACCAGTTTACTGAGCTTTACCTGCTTCATCTCTGACCACGAAGCATGCATTTCTCCATATCTTTGCGCTCCTGGGAAAGTACACTTTTTTCTTTATCAAGCTCTATGGTGAGTTTGGCCAACAAGGTAGTTTTCTCGTCCGCAGCAATTATGAGCTGAGATCCATGTTCTATGATCTTCTCAACAAAATCATACAACACTCTGCCTTTGGAGGAAAACTTCTCAGCTTTCTTGACAGCTGGGTCTTCAATACTTACCACTGTCAGCGGTTGTGCATTTTTTGGACACCCTGCAAGTCTCTTTACAACAGTGGCATAATGCTCTACCCTCTGTTTGTACGTATTGCGAGCTTGCTCCATTTTATCCAGTTTTCCAGCCAAGATATCCAATGTCACTTGTGCATCAACCTTTGCACTTTCATTGGTAACCTTGCCAAGCTGAACTTTTGTTACCGTGTAGTCCTCCATATTGACATCACCTTCTTCGTGCGGTGGTATGCCAATCTCTGCATACTTGTGGCCAGTCTTGTCAACATTCAGCCTTGAGTATACTTTTGCATTTTTCTTCCCTTTAGCCTTTGGAGGGACTATCTCTTCGAGGTCGAGCTCCTCTAGAGAAATCATTTGCTTCTTCCGCTTCGACACTTGAGATATTAGCCAAGGGGGAAGGAAGGAGGTGTGAACTTCTGGATTCACTGTCAACTCAGTTGTCATCATCACTTCTGAATTTATTGTCACATCTGAGGTTACCATGGGTATTGTAACAATAGGAGAAGTGTCTGTCATCATCGCTCCTGTAGATTGCACATTGAGCTGATCACGCATTGACTCATTCATGAAACGATTGAATTCATTTTCAGAAGTGATATCATACATTGGTGAAGACAAGCTAGGAATGGATGATGGAGGACTTGATAGTATATCAACCATATGAATGCTTGTCACTGAGGAAGTATCAAGTGAGGTTGATGTTGCAGGAATAGTGGATATTTCAACTACAGGAATGCATGTGGTAGGAATGGGTGATGAGGGAATAGGAGGTGGAGGAGTTCTTGAACTTGGAGGGGTATGAGGAACACTGGAAATTATAGGCGATGACGTTCTAGGAATTTCCTCAACTACATTCTTAGGAGGAGAAGTAGTTCTTTCTTGATCATGCCTGGGTTCTTGTTGATCACCCTCTTGTCTCTCTGATTCTGGTTCACCTTCGGATTCTTCTTCAGAATCTTCTTCAGACTCTTGCCCGCTTTCAAAAACCTCTTCAGCATCGGAGTCTGCTTCTGCTGAGTCTTCATCTTCGGCAGATTGTTCACTGGAAGTACCTTCTTCATCGGAATCTATCTCCTCTGGAATGGAATTTTTACCTTTAGAGCGAGATGGATCGGATTCTGTGGTTTCTCCTTCTGGGATGGACTGGATATCTTTCTTGCCAATAGTAAACTTGATCCTGGGACCTCTTCGTGAAGAAGTGGGAATAGCTGCTGATTTATTCTTCGTGCGGAGTTCTTGCTGTCGGCAAGCTTCTGCTTCTGATTCTTCTCCTTCTGAATCTGTTCTGAAACTTTTCATTTCCAAACCATGCTTATGTAACGATTCTGCAGTGTTGGCTAGGATTGGCTTCAATGTTTCTCTTATGTTGGTAATTTCTTTCCTAGACCATTGAATTGCAGGCAATGGCCTTCTAGAAACTTCTTGCTCATCATAGACAACATTCATGATATCCCCTGAATCTATAAAATCGTCTAGTAGGTCGGCAATATCAAGGTCTCTAATTTGCTGCACAATCAACCTGCAATAGTCCATTTTGCGAATGGCTTCTTCATCTCTGCAATCAGCCCAAATGTCTTCAAAACGGTATCTGTGATGATGACCCTTTTGTAATTGCCTTCAGACATCTTGGTAATCAAAATCAAACCTATACCTGCAGGTCTTGATTGTCATGATTTGCATCTCAGCATAAACAGACTTGGCTTTCTGCACAGTCGGGATAGTATATTGCCGATTGTCAGTGGGAACTTGAATCCACGCTTGTGGTTACTCCTTCATTCTTTATGCACTGAAATCAGTTGTCTACACATCTCCATGAGAAGCCACTTATCTGAAGGATAACGTGGTAGCATGTAAGGGCAACCAGTGTAGCATCCTACGCTTAAATTAGTAAATGTTGGGAATTGTAGAAATAAACACCCAACTTTACTTACCGCCTTATAGGCCTCATCAAATACCCTTCTCCTCTTGAGAGCTGGATCAAAATTGAAAAGAAAAGGTACGAAGAAAGCATCTGTAACCCACCTGAAGTGATGGAAGCTTTCCTTCAATTCCAGTTGATAGAAAAATCTGTACATAGGTACCTGTTGTGACCTTTTCACACATCGCCCCATTGCAAATGGGGACCCCCTGTTTTCGCTTTTTGCCTCGGTGTTGCAACTGCTTATCACTTGTCTTTTTACAATGAGGTCATCATTTTGAGAGTTTCAAGTCAGTTTGCCGAGAGTTACCCGAGCCAAGTCAGTAATTCATGCTTGAATCAGTGCGTAGACGTCATGGAAGCACTCAGAAGGCCCAAGAAACGAAGATCGCCTGTGAATTCGGCCAATTCTGACACTTCCTACTTTTTAGGAAATCGTGCTTTTTGGCTTTTTAGCATTTTTGGGTCAAACAAGGTTCCCTATTTTTTAGGGTTTGCTTTTTCTATTTTTGGAAATTTTCTATATTTAGAAGGTCCCGAATTCCAAAAATGCACTCAGAAGTCCAAAAAAATCGAAAAATCACTCAGAAAATCAAAGAGAAAAATTGAAAAATTATTGAAAAATCTAGAAAAACAAGTCAAAAAGCATGAAAATCGGACCCAAAAAAAATTAAATTTTGGAAAATCAGTTCAAAACCAGTCAGATCTGAAGCATAAAATCACAGAAAATTAACTCAAAAAAGATGGAATTCATGAGAAAACTGGTTAAGTTTGAAGAATTCGCCATAAGGAGGATGGTCCTTGAAAAGTGGGACTGAAAGAAGGAAGGAATGTCAGACACTAAGGAAAGTCCGCCCTGCCACAAGAGAGAAATGTCCAGGACTATGTAAAGTCTGCCCAGCCATAAGAGAAAGATGGCAAGGACTATGTAAAGTCTGCCCAGCCATAAACAAGGAGAAAGGAAAGATGGAATGTCCAAGACAATGAGAAGTCCACCACGTTCAAAGAGGAAGTGTCAAAGGTTCTTCAAAGTCTGCCATCCTCAAGGAGATGATGCCAAAATCTTTTGAAGTCCGCGTTGCACATCCTAAAGTTCTCCAAAGTCCGCCATGACTCAAAGGGGAAGTGTCTAGACCCATCTAAAGTCCGCCATGTGCTTGAAGGAAAGTGCAAAGATCCTCTAAAGTCTGCCCATGCATGTCCAAGGAGTCATAAAGTCCGCCATCCACAAGAAAGGAAGTGCAAAAAGGTTCTAAAGTCCGCCCATGCATGTCCAAGTATCCTTGGAAGTCCGCCTTGGCTTAGAAGAGGTTGGCAAAAGGTTAAAGAAGTCCGCCACACAATGTCTAAGACCCTTTGAACTCCGCCCAAGCCTTGAAAGGTTAGGAAAGCATCTTTGGAAGTCCGCCATGTCATGCCAAGAGGTTGGGAAGTCCGCCTAGGCACATGAGAAGGAAAAAACCAAAATTTTCACTAAGTAGTGATGCCTACCAAGGAGAATTTCGAAAATTTGCTAAGTGTAAGAGCCTAAAAAGGTGGCGGATCATTTCCAAAGGGTAAAATGTTAAGACAAGTGCTAAAATCTTTAGAAGTCCACCACATTCAAGAAAGATGATGCAAAGACCATCCAAAGTCCGCCCTAGAAAAGAGGGACATCCAAGATGCTTGTCCAAAAGGGTTGGAGAGTTCGCCATGTTCTATGAAGAGGAAAAAAATCAATTTTTGCCAAGTGTTTGGTGCCTAGCCAAGACAAATTCGAAAATTTGCCTAAGTATAGAGGTCAAAGGATGAATAATTGAGTTTTTGGCTAAGTATCATGACATTTTTGAGATGTTAAGTGCTAAGTTTGAAAGGACAAGTGCTAAAGAAATTAGGCTATGGCAAAGAATAAAATGAAGTGTGCCTAGCATGAAAATAGAAGAGAAATCAAATTGCCTAAGTATGGATGTCTTGAGAAAATGTTATAAAAATTGACAACTTTGGCCAGAAAAAATGCACAAGGCAAAGAGAAAGGAAGGATCGCCCTTGGCCAGAAGGAATAAGAATTTGTCAAGCGTCAAGGAAATTCGCCTGATGAAGACATCCAGACCAAGACTTTGCCTAAATTAAATTCGCCCGAGCAAGGAAAAAATTGACTTTGGCAGAAGAAAATGCTCTCAGTGCAATTTAAAATAAATGACAAAAGTCTTGAAAGTTTGCCTTGATAAAATAAATAAAACAAGTCTCAAAGAGTTCGACTTCTAGAGAGAGAGTATGGCAAATCAGTGAGAATTCCGACTTCGGGAGATTAAAATGGATAATTAAATATGAAATATGCCCGTGCCAAGATGAAAATTGCAAAGAGAGTATGGAATTTGCTTTGAAATGATAAATTCGACACAAAATTCACCGTGACTTCAGGAGAGAAAGTGTTCAAAATTTAACTTCGAAGCTAGAATTCAGGAGAGAGAAAATCTGAATTTGTTTATTTTATTTCTTGTAGGTGGATGACGACACGAGGCGAATCTTCAAAGAAAAAGCAATGGCGTGGAATGGTGGAAAGTCTGCTTCAAGCCAAATGGAGTGAGGGAAAAAAGATGGCACAAGCATGAGAAAGTCTGACTTTGCCCAAGCACAGCATGTCCAAACCTTTTACAAAGTCTGACTTTGCTTGGAGAATGTACGTCCAGACATCCATAAGATCTGCCAAGTACAATGGCAAACATGATGCAAAGTCTGACCTAGACCAAGAAAAGAAATGTCAAAGTGTTGAGAAAGTTCAACTTCTCCCTAGAGATGTTTGTCCAAAGTGGCTTGAAGTCCGACTTAGGCCGGGAGTGAAAACGTCCAAGCTCATGTGAAGTCCGCCCAAGGAGAGGATGAGAAAATTGGCTAAGTGTTGATACCTTGGGGAGAAGAATTCACTAAGTGTTGGACGGAAAACAGGAAGGATGAAGAGGAAAATAAAGAGGAAGTGAATAAAATCCTTGTCCAAGGATGGAATTTGTCCTACATAGCACAAGCCAAATTCAAAATTGAAGAAAAAATCCATAGGCAAAGTTCATCCAAAACCTTGGCTAAATGTTGAATAGTTCGTGTGAAGGTGGTACAAAATGAACTTGAATAGCCAAAATTTGGCTAAGTATGGGAAATACTTCACAGAGAAAATTCCAATTTCCTCCATCATGGCGAAAGCACAGGGGCATTCTTCTCCAAATATCCAGAAATCTTGGAAGGATTTCACCTCCTGAAGAATTAAAGACAAGCTTCCAATCAGAATTAGATGATGACAAGAAGAGTGTTCCAAACAGATTTCCATACTTAGACAAATTTCTCGACACAAATTGGAGAATTCAGAGAGGAAATCTAGAGGAATAACATCAACCCAGTTCAAGCAAGAGGAATTTCAAAGCAACCCACTTCAAGTCCAGACACCTGCTCCAAGGGGAGACTTCCAGGCCTCAAAGATTCTAGTACAGGCAAGAAGAAGAAATCAAAGTCTCAAAAGGAATCCAAGATCAAAGCTAGGAAGGAACAAGCACAACAGACAGAGTCATCGGCAGGGAAAATATTCTAAGGCAAGCACCTGGAAGAAAAATGAAGCAACCAAGGAAGACATCCAACACGTTGAGGTGGCGCCTCGTCATCTTCCAACCAATCAAATTGTTCTGAATCAACATGCAACAACTTTCTATTTTATTGTTGATTTATATTTAGCAAAAGGGACAAGTGTCCTCAAATGAAATTTTCTCATTGGTCGAAAGTGACAAACCCTAATTAGGGTTTTATTTTGTAATCTCGGCCGTTGATTTGAAATCAATCTTGGCCATTGAATTGTAATTGGGGAGCCTATAAATTGAGCTCGCCCCCTCATTTGTAATGTGTGGAGACAGAATATGAGATTGTTGCATTGAGACTATTTCGAATAATAAAAGCTCTTATGCATGATTTGCTTTGAATAACTTTTATTGTCAAATAGTAAGCGAGGTTGCATATCTTCTTCCGCCATAGATTAAAGTTAGCATTAGATTAAGTAGAATTTGTTTTGAAAGTTGGTTAATTGAATGAGAGATTGATCGTAGTGATTCAATGGTGAAGTGTAGCTCATACTTTCTTCGAATGGATGATTTGCATTCGATGCGTAAAGTTAGCCTGAGCTCTTAATTGTGGAAGCTTAACTTCAGCCTCATTCGAGGTTTGAAAATTATCATCACAAACCTTGAAGATTGCACCCATTTTGCGTATGCTGTCCTATAGGAGGCGAAACAAAGTGTGGTTTATTCCCTTCACCGAGTCTTTACTATCTCTTGAGTTCTTAGGCATAGACTAGATTCTCTTGAACCCTTATTCTTTTTGCCATTTTTTTGAGATCCACATCGAAAGTCCTAAGTGAAGAGAAGCCTTCAATGATAAATCCGCCTAAGTCCCACACTTGTGAAAAGTTCTTTAACGTAAGTCCCCTTGTTTATTACCAGCATATCACAATGGCCATTGAGCTTATCCACACGTCGAGACCCGACAAAAGAAACCTTGGAATCGCCATATGATCTTCTCGCAATCTTAGCATACGCGGTGGTTTTTCAAGAGAGGATAGAGTGTCTTTGGACATTTTATTCTGTGTGTTCGGTGGATGATAAAACGTACACCAACAGTACCAGCATCTGATTTCCTTTTGTGGATAGACCTGGTAATTCTCTCATTACGGCTGATGCATACACCAGGTAAGAAGTCATATAGAATTTCAATGTGGAAGGTGCATTGATCAGCTGCTCATGTATTTCATCACTGATCTGTTTTCCCTAGTCAATGTGCACCTTTTGTCTCCTTATAATCCTGATGTATTCATACATCCAATCATGAAAATTGGATGATTCTGGCAAGCCTTTTACTCTGCTTAAAAATGTGATCATATCTTTGACGTCATTCTTGAAATCACTTCGTAGGAGTCCCTTTGGCCATCTGGAAACAAATTATCTAGGCTTCTTCAACCATTGGGTATTTATTAGGTTTTTAGCCTTGTTGGGATCAGCGTCAAAGACTTCTTGTGCTTTTTGTATAGAGATATCAATGTATTTTTCCATTTGAGGGACCTTAAAAACAATGTCAAAGAAATCAGGGTCGAGTCTTAGAATCTCGTGCCTAGAAGAATCAATCACACTTCTGCTTTCTCTGATGTAGTGGGATGCCACTTGAAGGACAAACTCCGTATTGTGTGCAGCTGTAGGGAACATAGCTACCAAATGCAGGTTACTATGTACAATTGCTCTCATTGGGTCAAGAAGAGGCTTCATCTCTGTTTGCTTCGCAAAATCAACCAAGTCTTGATGGCCAACCTCTGTGTCTTTTATTTCTTCCACCTTAGAGACCACTATAGTCGGAGGATAGACACCTTGATATTTATACTTCATTTTGCCTTTCGCTTTTGAAGAAGACGGAGGTTTACTGGCAGTCATCAAGAATAACTGAAACTTTGATCACTCAACTTTGAAGATCTTTGAAAAGAGACTGCAAAGTGTGGAATCAAAACAAACATTAGTCGTTAAATAGCATGGGAATGCGAGAAACGAGCGATGATGGTGAGCAAGCGTGGAGCAGATGGGGAGGTACGCATAATGATGCAAAAAATGGCAGGAGCGAGATTCAGGACTGAAGCTTGCAAGTTTGGAGTACTGTCATGTCCCCTTCCAGTTGACATCTCTCAGAGCTTATGATTAGCCTATTATGCGACCCTCGTAGGCTGATGGGATGGATAGAGGGTCTTGATGGAGCTTGGCTTGGCTTCGGTTGTCAGAATTTTATCAGTTGGCTTTCGTTCGGGCTCATTCGGACACCATTTGCTTGAATTGCTATTTTTAGCAGTATTTGGCACTCAGCAAAGCACCCCTGCTATTTTTAGCAGTATGGTTTGGTCATGTGCAGAATCACTCACTTATTCGCCAGCTTCAGACGGTTCGTGAATCGGACATATTTTGAGGGAGATATTAATATTTAATTGATTAATTAAATATTAATTATTCGGAGCTTATATTATAAAATTATAATATTTTAAATATTATAACTTAAGTGATTTGCTAAAGGGGGTCGACCATCATTGAAGGGGGCCATTTTTAATTACAATTTATAATTAAAAATGAGATTGAAACTATTGAAATATTAAAAAGAAAAGTTTGAATTTATTTAAATGATACCTAATTGAGAAAAGTCGAGCTTTTTGAGGAATATAAGGGTTTTCATTGGAATTCGAGCCATTATGATTGAAGTCAACTTTTTGTTGAGTTTATTCTTCTGAGAACAGAGCCAAGGGTTCCAGTTTTCAACTTGCATTGGAGAACGTGCAATCTTCAGTGTGTGCAATTCAGAGGCTGTGAAATATCAGCTGATTTATTGCCAGTCAGAGAGATATCTTCACTCAGGAGTTATCACAGAACATTCACGGAGATTAATCATTCAGGGTTTTGATCAGAGATTCATCTTAGGCGTCTATTATCCATATTCCAGATCACTCAAATAAAGTCGTACAGATTGTATTGACTGCTGGTACAGATCCATACTGTCATTTAATGCTGTGTAAAAGCCGTACCATCTCCAGAGGAAGGCGTGTTTTGTAATGAACCGGACCAATTTTTTTTTATTTTTCACAAATGATTACAATGCAACATGCACCCGTTAAGGTTAGCATAAACCAAAACAATGCGGAAGTAACTCTAACCAGAATGTACACCAGGATCCCGATGTGGGCAAGGTGTGAGCATTGGTTAGAGGATCTCAAAGGGAAATGCTGAATAAGAACTCTAACCACGAGATGCCCTGGTGAACGACGAGCATTCGGTCAGAGGATCCCTATCTAATGCAATACTGAAAATTAGCTCAACACCAAGTATGTGCTACTCAATCCGTGAAGGATAGGAGGCGACCATATGGCGGAGACTTAGGAAATTACAATGCAAGAAAGTAATAGGCGGCAAGCCAGCCTCTTCCACTTATTCAGTGGGCAGTACAAGTAAATACAAAATGGGAGGAGAGAATTGCTGACAGTACTACTGTTCAGCATACAATAAATTAGAGATCCTGCCAATATCATAAGATTAGAATCCTTTCAAAGCTATAACAAATTAAGAACTCTCTTTCACACTCCCGAACTCACTGAATATGAACTCCTCACACATCTAATGAACTTCCTCAAATCTGATATGACTGTTTTTGACAGATTTAATACAGAACAGCAGCATAATAACCCATTAAAATGAACATAACTCACTCTAAACACATCCTATTGACGAAAGATCAAATGCAGATTACTATACTAATGTAGGCGCCCAAGATGCAATCCCTAAACCACTCAAAACAAGCCTTATTTATTTTGCACAAACTCCAATGTACTTCAAGATGGTACGGCCCAGCTGCAAGGGCGAATTTCCTTTATAAAATCAAAGAGACACAATAAAAATCTGGAAACTAGCAAGGATGGTCGCCCCTCATAAACAGATTGATAGATTCAATACCCAGAATGATAGCATTTTTATTTCATGAGCTATGAGCAATTCTTACATTCCTCAATGACATTCAGCAACATCAAAATATGACAGAAAAGGTAAACTAGAACTCCAAAATGCAATTACTCAACTGGAAATGCAATTCAAACCTAATACAAGCTAACCTCTCAACTAGTTGCTATCTTTCAAGCAAGAAGATGAGCCCATGCTAGGAGGTGTGCTTTCCTCGAAGCGAGTGCCTGAAGACAATTCAGCAGCATAACGGTGTAGTAGACAAAAGATACCAAATGAAGAGCTGAGGCCTGATTATATAGACGAGAGAGAAACATCTAGAAGCTTCCAGAGGGCGCCCAAACCCTAATTTCAAATTCACCTTTTCCCTCCAAAAGATGGCGTCCTTTTTCATCAGTAAAATATTTCACTTTTTAAAATAAAATCAATCTTCTCAAAAGGGCATCCCAAATCTTTAGTCTCAATATTTGACATTTAAAATTATAACTTATCTCCTTATGATGCCTTGACCCTCAAAAGTCCCCTTTTTAAAAACAACTTAAAGTTGTACTGCTAGGCAAGGGGTATAATATTAAAATAATAATATTATAATGAAAATACTTATCTCACCAAGAAAAATGCGCCCAAGGCCAAGAACTGAAGTGTCAGTTGAAACAACTGAAGAGGATGACCAACTGAACTGAACCCAAACTGTCCACTGCCAAAAATAGAATTTACTAAAAATAGTAAATTCGCAAAGTTGCTCGGAATGCCAAACTGAACACACCACTGCGAAGCTCTCTGAAAACCCAGAAAGAATCCGCAATCAGAATCCCAAACTCCAAGCAACAACCTCCTCAAAACTAGGAAACCCTAATTTCACCATCCGCATAGCCTACGGGTCTCCGGAATAGGCCAACGGTCAACAGAAACGATCACTGCTGAGAAGGGGACATTACATGTTTGTCTTGGGATCCAAATCGCCTCAGTTTTTAGCTTCTGCCATTCACAGAGAGGGATGCCTCAGCAAGTGGAGGGATTCCAGTCAGATTCAAGCAAGGGAAAGGCATTCTAGAGATCAGGCCGTACCATTCCAGTCTTAACCAGTCAGCTGCAAATCAAGTTTTTGACTGAAAATTTGTCTTATCTTTGTCTAAATCTCAGAGATCTATTCTTGAAATGGCTGAAGAACAATAATAAAATCAATAGATATCGTTTTCAGAGTCTCTTATATTAGATCTGGACTATTTGTATTTGTTAAAGATTATTTAGCAATTTTATTTCAAAATCGCATTGTTCCCTATTTCATGCAAAAACCCAAAAAAATCAAAATACACAAAAAAACAAACAAAAACACAGACAGTTCAGAGTTTAGCTAGAATAGGGGTTTCTACAAGTACTTCTGGAAAAAATTGTGAAAAGTGTAAGGGCGCACTTTTTCAGTGCCCTTACATTTTGAAGGATTTTACTTTGATGCAGGGGCGCTGAAAAACAACACTCCTGCACTTTTCAGTGTTAGCATAAAATTGTGAAATGTCAGGGCACACATTTTCAGCACTATGACATTTCTCACAATGAAGTTAACAATTGCTTTCTTGGCATTTGAAAAGGTGTGCTCCTTTGTTTGGGAAATGCAATGAAAACAAAATGTGATGCTTTGGCAATATGGAAGTATTGAGAGGATTAGAAGCAACACTTGAGAACATATTTTGAAGTGCACCAAATCTTCGCCTATTTCCATTTCAAAGTGTTGGCATAGGAAACGTGTGGAGAGACCAAAATACGTAGGTAAGAACGGCTAAAACAAAAGAGGCAAACGCGTATGTGCAAGAGGCCATTTTCCAAAACAAATGATGGAAACAAGGATATGTGATGATAAACCATAATGCGACTAGGGCAAGAGGAAAGATGTGCTTGAAAATGGACAAGACTCTACACCAAAAGCAGAATAAAGAAAATGCATGGGTAGAAAACATGAGAAGAAAACTAAGATAAATAAAAACGCATAAGTAAAACCTTAGATATGCATACAGTAATGAAGGAAAAAGGAGAGAAAGTAAGGAGAACGACTCACCAAGAGGAAGTGCGGAGTTTAGTTGAAAGGAAATTCGAAAATCTCCAAAAACGTGTTTTGCAGCTTGAGAGGATTTCGCCCAGCAAGAAGGAACACGGTTTGAAGATCACAAACAACGAGAAAGGAACAATAAAACACTTTTAAGTGAAAGAAAGACATAAAAACCTAACTCAAGTCGAGTGATAAATTTAGGCACTGAAAGTGGCATGATGAACGAAAAATGCAAAATGTATGAGGAAATGCGCAGAGGCAAGAAAATGACTAAGTCAGGAGAAAAAGTGTAATAGCGCACTTTTTCAGCATTCTTACACTTTGAAAGAAATCACCTTTATGCAGGGGCGCTAAAAAACAACGCCCCTACACTTTTTATAGTTAGCCAATTTTTTTGGCTTGTGAGCAGGAGCGCACTTTTTCAGTGCAACTGCACATTTCACAATTAACCAAGTACGAACGGTGGGACTTCGCGAAGGGGATCGTTTCGAAGGTCTTCGTGAGGCGAACATAGGGGAATGCTCAAAACAAACGTTTGAGACTTAGGAACGCATTTCGAGGTGGCTGAAAATCACCTTGTTATGCATGCTTGAACTTCACAAATCCTAGGAAACGGACAAGTTTCATAGGAGGGTTATCAGTGTAATGAGCGCTACTAGATTTCGTGATAACAAATTCTGTCATCCGCAAATCACACTTGGATTCCTTGGCATACAAGGACTCATCTCCAAGAATACCCAATACTATATCAAGATGCGAAATGTGATCGTCCCATGTTTTACTATACACCAAGATATCATCAAAGAATACCAGCACATACTTCCTCAACTATGAATGGAAGACCCTATTCATTATGGATTGAAAGGTTGTTGGAGCATTAGTTAGCCCAAATGGCATAACCACAAACTCAAAATGCCCACAATGACATCGGAATGCGGTCTTCTCAATGTCCTGCTCCCTACCATGAATATGATGATAACCTGACCTCAGACCAATCTTAGAGAAAAAACGGGCACCATGTAACTCATCTATTAACTCATCAATCCTAGGGATGGGATACATGTTCTTAATTGTTCTTTTGTTCAAGAGTCTATAATCAATACACATTCACAATGTACCATCCTTTTTCTTAACCAACACTATCGATGATGCAAAGGGAGACTTACTTGGTCTGATGTGCCCTATTGCTAGCAACTCCTTAATCATCTTCTCAATCTCATCCTTGAGTCGCTTGGGGTGTCTGTAAGGAGCAACTATCATGGGATTGGAGCCCTCCTCTAACTCAATAATATGCTCAATCTTTCTATCTAGAGGTCTACCTGGAGGAATCTCACTGAAGACCTTTGTGTGCTTAATCCTTAACTCCTGGATATCTGGATGGTATTTTGGCTTCTGTTGTTCCCCTTGTGTGGGCATCAACACAAATTTTTTCTGCCCACTCTACCATATCATGTCTCACTAGCCTCTTCATCCTCTTGAATGAAATCATCCTAAAACTGGAGTCTCGAATTTCCTTAAGAACATGAGTCTTTCCATCAACTTGGAAAGAAATCTCCATCTCTCTGAGATCAAGGGTGAATTTCCCAATATCGCGTAACCATCTCATGCCAAGCACCATGTCGGTATCACCCATGTTCACCCCATAGAAGTCTGTCTTGAACTCATAGTTATTCAAGCGCATGGGAAAATTTGGAATTCTCCTATCACATTTGAGGGTATATCCATCTACAACCTTGACTCTTATCCCCTCAAATTCCTTAGTCTTGATACCGTGCCTCTCAACCAATCGAGCATCAATGAAATTATGGGTTTCTCTTGTGTCGAGAAGGGCGATGATCTTTTGCCCTACTAGAACTCTATAATGTCACCTTCTCGATTGTGATCAATTCAGTTGACCGTTGGCCTATTTCGAAGACCCGTAGGCTACTTGGAGGGTGAAAATTAGGGTTTCCTATTTTTGAGGAGGTTGTTGCTTGAAGATTGGAGATTGGATTGCGGATTCTTTCTAGGTTTTCAGAGAGCTTCGTAGTGGTATAGCCTGTATGGTGATCCAAGCAACTTCATGAATTTACTATTTTTAGTAAATTCTATTTTTGGCAGTCTCCTTGTGGATTTCAGTGATGTTGGCTCTCTTCTTCAACTAGTTCAGTTGGTAATTTGATTTTTGGCCTTTGGATGCATTTTCTGGAGAGATAAGTAAGTTGATTTAAATAATGTTATATTTTAATGTCATATTTTAATGTTGACCCCTTGGCCTAGCTTCATCACCTTAAAGTTGTTTTAAAAGGGGGACTCCAAGGGTGAATACCTCATCAGGAGGTTATTAAATATTTCATGGCCAAAATTATGTGATGCTTAAGGAGGGACGCCAACTTCAAGGAGCTTTATATTTTATTAAAAATCAAATATTGCCTTGGGAAGAGGGATCTTATTCTTGGAGGGAAATTGAAGTAAATTCAAAATTGAAATAGGGCACACTTTCTAGAAGCTTCTGGTGATGCTTTGCTAAGTCTATAAAAGGAGGCCTTCTTCTCTTCATTTGATCATCTCATATTTTTAGAAAAGTTATGCTGCCAAAATGGTGACAGAGTTGCTTCAAGGAAAGCAAACCTCCTAGCTTGGCTCAGCTTCTTGCTTGAAAGATAGCAACTAGTTGAGAGGTAGATTGTAGTTGAGTTGTCTAGCATTGTACTTGAGTTTCCTAGCATCTTAGTTCAATTTCCTTACATTCTAGTCATATTTTGGAGTTGCTGATTAGCATAGCTGATTGTAGTTTTTGCTCATATCTCATGAAATAAAAATATTATTGTTCTGGGCATTGCATCTATCCATTTCTCTATGTGGGGCGACCATTTGAGTAAATTTGCAGATTTTTTTATGGAGTCTTTAATTTTTCCAAGGAAAATTGCCCTTACTTGAGGGTCGTACCATCTAGAGGGGTCTTGGAATTTGTGCAAGAAAAATTGGTGGCTATAAGTTGAGGTTTCTTCATTGGGATTTGGGCGCCATTGTCATTAGAGACTTGTTGTACCCAAAACCAAATTTTTTGCTTCACTAAGGCATTTTGCTTAATTGAGTCTTAATCCTGTTAAAGTGATGACAGAAGGTCGTTTTTGGGGTTTTTAAATATGGAGTTGGTGTCAGTGTCATGTCAGTCTGTTGTTGAAGGAATTTAAGAAAATGAAAATTTGAACGAAAATCGTCAAAATTTTCTATTTCTAGAGAGGGAAGCACATTTTCAAATGGGCGCCCTATCTTTTAGGGGCTCAGATCCTGTTTTTAGGGTTTGTCACCTCCAGCAGACATTTGTTCGGCATCATGTCAGCTTCGCAGTAAGCTATCAAGCCTGTCAAACGGACCTGTTTCGAGCAAGTTGTGGAAGATACAACGCAAAATGAGGCGAAAGCGAGAATTGGCTAACACTGTGAAAAAGTGCAACTTTTGGAAAAGGCGCCCATCTTTTTGAGGTGCCAGATGTAGGTTTTTGGCTAAATGCCACCCAAGATGTTTATCTCACTTTTGTTCGAGCTTCGCGACGCATCCGTCAGCGGGTGAATCTGAGTTGCTGAAGTGCCTAAACCTGAGGTCAAACGTAGGTCAAATCTTAGTCAAAATATCAAAGGAAAAAGCAAAAGAGCACATTTTGGGAAAGGCGCCTAAGCTTTTCAAGCCTTTAATGCTTTCTTTCTGATGATATCAGATATTCAATGTGTCCGTGTTACGCTCAGCTTTCCGTTGCCTGTCTTCGTCAGTTCGTGAGATGCCTCAGCAGCTTGCAGTCGAGGTTTTTAGTTTTTTTTTGTCGTTTCCAGAAATGGCTAAGTCTGGGATGAAAAGAGCAACTTTTCAAAAAGGCGCCCTTGTTTTTCACCCCTCAGACAATGTTTTCTTGGGAAATGTGCCTTTGCAGCTGTTATGAAGAATGAGGTCAGCTCCGCAGTGAACCTGAGATCCGGTCCGGAAAGTTGATAAAACAGAAGTTATGAGGGATTTATTTTTCCCTTCGTACGAAATGCAGAAGTCAAATTTTGACTAAGTCTGAGAAAAAGAGCAGCTTTTGAAAAAGGCGCTTGGATTTTTGAGCCTTCAGATGTCAGTTTTATGGCATACAGTCTCAAGGTATCTTTTGATTAGTTTTTACTCAGCTCTGCAATGCACCTGTCAGCCAGTCAATCGAAGAAGTCAGTCAACCAGTGTCAGAGGATGAACAGAGGTCCCGACAGAGGTTTTTAGCTTAAATTTTCATCAAATTTGGCTTAGTCTGGAATTCGCTTGAGAGTTCAAAGTTGAATTTTCGAAAGTGAGTTGAATGGACGCCTTAACTGGAGTTCTGACTGCAGTTGGACTAAACTATTTTTGGGTTGTCATCTTCAGTTTGTATATTGGCATGTTGAGTGATCTTTCAGTTCGCATGTCGAGTTAACTAGTTTGCATGTTCAGTTAACTATCTTGCATGTCGAGTTAACTTGATTGCATGTCCACTTAACTGAAGATTATCACTGATTGTCAACTAAAGTCCACATGCATGGCGAATTTGGTTGCAGTTGTGAAGTTTTTAGTGAAGATGGCGCTTCATTAAATGTCAACTGGAGTTCAAGATGGACGAATTGAATGATGAAGCATATTTTAGTGAACAATGGCGCATGAAGTTGTTAACTTTAGTTCCAAAAGGGTCGCCATATTTAGGTTTGAATAGTGAAGCATGAATTGGTGAAGATACGCACTTTTCAAGGAATGGCAACTTTAGTTCCAAAAGGGTTGCTATTTTTGGATTTTATTGATTAAAGCATGTGAAGTTGGCGTATTCTTGAAGGTCAACTGAAGTTCCAAAAGGGTCGCTATTTTTAGATTGTTTATTGTATGAAGATGGCGAATTCCTCATCTCAATCAAGATTGCTAACTGAAGTTATCAAAAGGGTCGCTTTAGGTCAAATTTGGTGAATCCAAAGCAAGTGTGAAGGATGGAGAACTCAATGAAGATGATTAACTGAAGTCAAACTCGTATAGAGTGGTTAACTGAAGTGTTGAAAGGCGAACCCTAAAGCATGATGATTTATTTAGCATATCTCAGTTCCAGTTAACTAAAATGGGGTCCAATTAGAAGCCAAGCGCATTTTTCATGCATTCCTTGCTTAATGCGAATTTCAATGATGAAGTTCTATATATTTTAGCCATGGCATCCATTATTTTATTATCTTTTGCTCTGAAGCTTATATTCTTTTTGAGCGACCAGCAAGCTTAAGGTGATACAGGTGTCCGATTTTAGCATTCTTCGAAGCAACGAGTTCAAATTGTTCAGAGGAAGGCAATTCTAGACTTTATTTCCACTTTGCATGTAGGTTTTATCAAATTCCAAAGAAGAGGTTGGCAGATTTTTCAGAAGCAGACAAGCAAAACTTTCTATCTTTTGTCTTATTTCTTCTATTTCTCACCTTAGGTACTTTCTTCGCATGTCAGAGAAACTCAACACTTTTTCAGAATCTGATCATCAGGGTTCGCATATTTCAGTATTTGCAGCAAGACCCACGTCTTAGATTTTTTCGAGAAAATCGCCCCTTGCCTTCGTTCTGAAGCTCTGTGCCTTTTTCCAAGAATCTCTTTGCATGTGGGCTCGAATCACATTTTTTCGAGAATCTAGCTATCTGGGTTTGTTCAGAATTCAGTTGTGCACAAAACCCATGTTCCAGAAAAACTTCGAAAATTTCTTTCGTCAGAGGCTATTTTTAGCTTTGTCCAAAGGTTTTCAGAAAGTTCTCCAAATATATTCAACTTTACAGTCAAAAGTCATCATTTTCAAAATGCAGTTCAATCTTATTGATTACAAGGTGAAATCAGCCCTTACACATAATTTCATCAAAACGTCAGATACAGACCTGAATCATGTTTATCCAGTGGTCAATCTGAGCAGTTTGGAGAATGTTGGTAACAATTCGTTGAGGAATATTGAACGTTCCGGATTGCTGGCAGCGGCATCTATTCCTGTTGCTACTTTCAATTTTGAGTTCGTACTTGCTTGCATTAAGCATTGACTCGTCTTCACGACAAATCAGATCAGTAGACGGGAGGGTTGTTTGCAGTCTCAATCTGAAGGACATAGAGAAATGTTTTGCTATTCCTTCTCGTTCAGATAACTTCACTGTGGTTCTTGAGGCTTGTGAGAAGATATGGAATGCTGATCAACAACGTTCACAGAGGAAAGTTGCTTAGAAATGGTTGACAGTTCAGAAGACTAATTTGCCTAAGAAGGTTGGTCGTGGCGAATTCAAAGAGGAAGTTGCTGTTTTGATAACTTTACTTAACCGAGTTACTGGTCAATCAGATGCCAACACTTTTTGTCCATGGATGTTTTACCTAATTACCAGAATTCTTGATGGCACAGAGCATTTTGATTGGGCTATGCTGATTAGTGATTGCTTACATCAGCAAATTACTAACTTTCTCAAGTATCATGAGTTTCATATGATATCCTACTTGGTTTACTTGGTTGCTTTTCAAGGTAGCTATAGGTTTCTTAAAACCAATGGCACTCTCGGTGTTCAGCGTGTTCATGAGTATTATCCTCAGTTGGAGTTTTCTCAATCCGAGCAGTGAATGATCACTTTTTCATGAGAACCGTGAGAGATCTTGATGACGAGATGCACATTCGCATTTCTGTTGAGGCCAAATCAGCGATGGAGACTTGGGCAGATTGGTTTATCCAGTTCCCTACTTTTCAATACATCCATGTTTATGGATATGTTGGAGAGCCCCTGATGTTACCGAGATACCCTTCAGATAAGCTCATTTTTATGGAGTTCCTCAGACAGATGTAGCATGTCCATTTCTTTCTTCGTAGTCGTCATAAGATTGCGGCTAATTTTCCATTCACATTGGGAATTTTCACATGTGATGCAGCGACAGATGCCAGGTTTATGTCTACTGAGATAGAAAGGTTCAAACTCAAGACTTACACTGAACGGCATTCCTATGATCCTCTCGGTCATTATGCAGATCGGTTAGAGCGAAGGATTGCACATGCGCCAGCACTTGAAGATTTCTGGGCTAATTGTGAAGATGAATTCGAGGTTCGTCGTCGTCACTACTGTAGACTGACTATTGGTCAGCTCTCTGATTACCTGTCAGAAGATGTTGATGGTCTATCGGATGATGATGGAGAAGTTCTACTCAATTCATATGTCAAGGATCAAGTTGCTCGGCAGCCACTTCGCTCACCTGATTGGTATGCCAAGGAGAATTGTAATGTCCCCTTTCTAAGCTTGACAGTTTCAGTGACCGTTGGCCTTTCGTTGGGAACCCGGAGGCTAGTCGGAAGTTAAAATTAGGGTTTCCTAATTTTGAGGAGATCATTGCTCGGAGATGAAATTTTAATGGCGGATTCCTTCTGGGTTTTCAGAGGGCTTCGCAGTGGTATGTTCGTCTCAGCATTCAGAGCACTTTTTGGAATTTACTATTTTTAGTAAATTCTATTTTTGGCAGCTTCCAGAAGAGCTCAGATTGGTTGACTTCCGGTTTCAGATTGATCAGTTGACTTCATCAGTGTTGGCTTCAGGGCATTTGCAGAGAAATGAGTTAAGTCATTTAAATTAAAAATAGTCACGTTAAAATGTTATATTTTAATGTTGACCCTTGGCTTAGGCTTAATGACTTAATGTCGTTTTAAAAAGGTGGTCATTGAGGGTGGCGCCCTCATTAAAGAACATTTTAATATTCCTTAAGTCAAAGCAGGATTATGTTTGGCGCATATTTCAAGGTTGAATATTTAAATGAAATATTAAATCAAGAGCTTGAAGGCAAAAGTACGCCATCTTTGAGGAAAGGGGATTTTGACCTAAAATCAGATTCTAGGGTTTCGTGAAGTCAAGCGAAGGTTATAAAAAGGGAGTCTTGTGCATCATTTGGGGCATCTTGGAAATTACACTGTTATGCTGCCGGATTGATTCTGGATTGTTCGAGGGATGAAGACCTCCTAGTTTGGGCATCTCTTCTCGTTTGAAAGACAACGACTAGTGATGATTAGTAATCTATTTGTGAGTGCATCTTAGCTATTTCATTTGTGTTCAGTTTTGCATTGGGAAATCTGTTTTGAGTATTTTAGTGTTTCAGCTTATTGCATTTTATACACAGCAGATTGCATGTTTCATTCATATATTGGAAAATACAAAAATAGTCTTTCTGGGTATTAGCTCATTCTTTTTGTTTGTCGGAAGCCATCATATTCTCCAGTTCTCATATTTTATAGTGCTTGCATCATTTTTAAAAAGAAAATCGCCTTTTTCCTTAAGGCCGTACCATTTAGATTCCTTGGGATTTGTGCATTGTGATTTCCTTGAGTTTGGGGTCGAGGTTAAGGTTCTAGATTGGGCGCATTCTTCATATTAGTCTATTGCATCTTGGTTTGGGCCATTTGAGTGAGTTGTGAGGGAGCTACAAGCATTTATATCTATTCACAAGGCTGCTGTTTTTAACCAGCAATATACAGATTTGTAGAAGCAGAAAAACAGATCGTCTTTTGTAAAAGTTGTAATGATTCTTATGGTTTATTGAGCTCGGTCAAGAAGAGGTTGTAATGTATTGCATGAATCTTATATATACGGTTCTAACATCTTGACAGGCATATGATCTTATATTGTAAACTGACCAGTAGTACTGGCAGTCATTACCCAGCTTGTTGCTTGAATTGGTATTGTTCAATTTTCATTTGAAGTTGTAATAGACAGATCTCCGCCCTATGGTCGCTACTATCCCACTCCGGGCTAGAAAGCACATTCTGGGTGTTGAGGATTTCCAGTTTTCGGCAATTTCCTTCAAGTAGTAGATTTTGTATTCAGCATTTTCTTTCAAGCAGTAGATCTTGTAATCACTCCGTCATATGGTCGCCCCTCACTCCGCATTGGATTGGGTAGCACATACTTGACGTTGAGTTCCTTTCTGCAAGTAGAGTAGAAGACCCTCTGACCAATGCTCATCCTCAGCGGTGCCATTCTGGTTAGAGTTGTTTCTTATACGTTTTGGTTTTCTCATCTAACCTTAACGGGTGCACTGTCGTAATTTGTTAATTGTAAAAATAAAAAAAATTGGCTCGGTATATTTCAAGAATATTTCTATTGAAGAGGTTTCCAGATCAGTTATCAAGACTAGTAAGTTGTTCTTGGAGAGCAAACGTACACGGAATTCAGTTCCTGTAGCAGAGCCGCCAAAGGATTTCTCTTTGTTGCCTTCTACTTCTAGAGCAAGACCCAGAGTCAAGGACATTATAATACCTCCTGAAGGGGTTAGACTTAGTGGAAACACAGGGAAAAGAGCTACTGGTAAGAGGAAGCAGAAACAAGTTGAAAATGTTCCTGAGGTTCCGGTAGAGACAGTTATTCAGGCCGAGCCTCATGTTTCACCTCCTAGTTCACCTCATGTACAGCCTATTGACATAAGTTCTAAGCCTGAGACACCAATTCAAGCTGGATCGGAGACACCTGAACTACCACAGGTTGATACATCAGGGACAGTCTCTTCGCGAATTGAGAATATTGTTCAGTCTTGTTGGCTCGAGAAGTCTTTAGGGAGACAGAGGCGTGAACCTTCATACAACCTTGACTTATCTGAGTTCGGTGAACCTTATCAGAGAAGGTCAAACAAGAAGATAAAGAAACAAGTGCACATTGAAAAGACTCCAGAATCAGAAATTGTTATTGAAGTTGCCGTTCCTCCAGAGGGTAAAAGCTTAGATGAAGTCGAAGTTGGTGACTTTACATTCACTAAGGCTAATCTTGGCAGGACTACATGAGAGACAGATGTATCTCTTCTTAAGATTGTTACCAATAATCTTGAAGAGCGTATCACCAAAGATGGGGAAGATAAGGAATTACTTAAAGCTAAAATTGGTCAACTTCGTCGATACATTTCTGATCTTGTTCATGGAAATTCGAGTAGAACACCTGTTCTTCCTCAACATACACCTGCAAAACAACAAAAACTGGATTAGTTGGTCAGTCATGGCAGACTTTTAGACAACTGGATTGAAAGTTTAATTGCTGCTGGTAAAACTCTTCTTGCAGATTTGTATCAGTTGAGGGGTGATGCACATAAACTCCGTCAGAGTGTTCAGTCGCTTGAGATTGCAGTTGCAGAGAACTTGGAAAAGGATCGTGTTCTGGTATCTCAGTTATCAGTTGCATATGATGCCTTGGAGATTGTTGAGGACCAAGACAAAGTTTTTATTTGGAGAGAGCAGCACCTTCTCAGGACAGAAATATGTGAGAAGATCTCTACTAAATTGTTTTCACTCAAGGATGATGTGGTTGGAGTACTTGCACTGGTCAGTGGCTTCGTTGTTCAGATTCCGTGTCATTATCTTCTTGAAGATGGCACGTATGTTGAGTTGGACAAAGTACAAGCAGAGTTCGAGAAGCTGATTCGTGACAGCCTTGAAGGTGAACCTATGGTGCCTAGGTTAGAGAATATTTCAGTGATTGCAGCCAGTTTCAGAAAGGCGACTGAAGAATGTAAAGATGGCATGCACACGATCACAGAAAGTGGCAGAGAACTGAAGAAGCAGACTATTGCTTTGAGCAGTGTTAAAGTGCCAGATGACAGAGAGATCGATGAGTTCTTGGTCGAAGTGTTAGACCGAGTTGACATGGAGTGATCTGCCAGTTGGAACCTGCAGTTAATTTCGAGGGTTGAGTCATGAGTAGCAGTTAACTCGACTTTCAGTCTTGAGTTTACTTGCTGATCTAATGCATGCTTATCTCATCCTTGGAATTATCAACACAGGAGTTAGGGTTAGGGTTTCCAGTTAACTGAAGGTAGTGGCCAGTTAACTTTGCTTTAAATAAGGATGTGCATGCTTGCACATGGTCCATTTTAGGTTATTTGTACCAGTTAACTGATGGTAACTTTCCAGTTAACTGTATAGTCTACTTCATTAGGGTTTGGCGCATAACTTGCATGCATTGCAAGAACTGTAGTGAACTCAAGGTGATTTTAGGGTTACCTACACCTTGATGTATATAAATAAGAGCTTTTGCTCATTTGTAATTAACTTTTTCTTGAGAGAAATATATGCTGTGCCTACCTTGCCCTCAATATTGCTCTTTTGGTATTTGTTCATGTGTCTTCGCTATTACGATTAATTGTTATGCCACATAGGGTTTCAAGAGATTGTAATGGTGGATTCTTTCCATAGTTTAGATAAATCTGTCTTGTGAATCTTTTTATCGTTACGATTAAGCGTTATGCCACATAGGGTTTCGTAAGATTGTGATGATAAAAACGTTTTGTGAAGTCTTTACTGTTATGATCAAGTGTTATGCCACATAGGGTTTCATAAGATTATCATGGTAAATCTTCTCATAGTTTAGATAAATCTGTTTTGTGAATCTTTTGTCATTACGATCAAGTGTTATGCCACACAGGGTTTCATAAGATTTTGATGATAAAAGTTGTTTTGCGAGTCTTTACTGTTATGATCAAGTGTTATGCCACATAGGGTTTCATAAAATTGTCATGGTAAATTCTCAAATCTGTTTTGTGCCCAATAAGCTTGTTTAGATTGAGATGATAGTTGCGCCACCTTGCCTTCAAGTAGAGAATCTAAACAAGTTTATCGTCAGTTAGTCATAACCTTGCTCCATTTCCTCATGCTCTGATTTTCTTGAGGAGATTGGATAGATTAGTTTAGTTGTAGTTGGTAGATCTGCAAAACCAGAGAAAACTCAGCTGCAACATATAAGTTCTTTCAAGAAAGTCTTGTGCCTCTACAGCTGAAACAAAAAGACAGGATTTAGTTTAGTTTATTTCCTTGCAAATACTTTGTCAAGCACAACGAGGGAGCTTCCCCTCCTAATTTGAAGAGCACTCATTGCGTAGTGTACATAGGCTGTGCGTATCAACTTTTACTCCAGAGGTGCTAGTTCTTACGCCAACAAGACTATTGCATTTTGTTTCATGAGTTTTGGATGTGTGGGGAGTGATTTATGTGCATTTTAGAGGGTTGTTGTATTGCTGGTTACTTCATTTTAGTCGCTGGTCTATCATATCAGTCTTAGATAAATGCAATATTATGAAGTGTTTGAGTCTAGAGAGTCTTGTTAAGCATTAAAAAAATTATATATAATATTGCAGCATTGGAAAACTTCTAAAATTGGGCTTTGGCAAGCATTCTATCATATTGTAAGCTGATCAGTAGTACTATCAACAATTCTCCTTTCTCTCTTTCACTTACTTTATTGTACTTCCCGCTGAATAAGTGGAAGAAGCTGGCTTGCCGCCTATTTACCTTCAGTTAGCAGTTCTTAGGGACCCTCTAACCATATGCTCGCCATCACTCAGTGCCATCTTGGTTAGAGTTACTTTCAGCTCAGCATGCATAAGATCCTCTGACCATATGCTCGTCTATCCTAGATGCATTCTTGGTTAGAGTTCCCTTCCAGTTCTGCATTTGCATCAGATCCTCTGACCATATGCTCACACCTTGCCCAACATCAGGATCCTGGCATACATCCTTGGTTAGAGTTGCTTTCCGCATCGCTTTGGTTTTAGAGCTAACCTTAATGGGTGCGTGTTGATTGTAATTGTAATTGGAAAAACAAAAAAAAATAGCTCAGTTCATTACAGTGGTATCAGAGCCATGATTCTGCCAACCTGTGCCCTATAGTGATTTAGTTGTCAGATGAGTGACAGTGATTGCAAATATTACACCAGAAGTCAGGCCAGAAAACAACAGTCATAGTTTCCGCCAGTGCTAGAAGCAAATACTTTTTCATAGGCTTTGAGAGAAACAGTGAAAGCAATAGATACTGGTAAAGCAGTTGAGAACATGTCAAACAGTCATAAGCAGGCCATGGATGAGAGAGATGATAAGATGGAAAAGAAGTTAGATGGTACGATTGATATGATGTCCCGCTTGCTTGCAAGAATGGATCAACAGGTTGCTCAGAATCATACCCCTAGTCAAAACAATACCACAAATGAAAATAGTGGTGTCAATGGAAACAATGGCAATGGGAGAGATAGGACTATTGGCCAACATGAGGCCACTTCTAGAGGATCAGCCTCTAGGCCACTCTTTCCTACATTCACTCAGAGGGAGGAACCACAAGTTGAAGCCGCCATTCCTTTTGCAGATGATGCCAGGCAAGCCTACTTGGAGTATGCCACCTTACCCCCTAATCTTAGAGACCAATGGTCCTTTGATCAATTCTTGAACCAAAGGAACAAAAGAAACGGAGAAAGAGTTGATAACCGAGCTCCTATGGCTCATAGGACTGACTATCAACAAGCCCTTTGGGAAGGTGTCATTGGCTCACTTCGATGGAAGTGATAAGTGTTCAGCAAGGTCCTTGGTTCAAAAACTGGACAACTACCTATCGCTAATGCCCATGCCAGAGGAAGATGCCATAAAGTTTGCAACGTTGCATTTGGAAGGAGCTGCCCATGAGTGGTGGTACCATGGTTTGGTCATGCTTGGCCACAACCTCATTCGAACCTATGATGAATTCACCAGTAAGTTGATTGATAGGTTCGACACTAAGGATCCTGAAGTGAGGTTTCGCGAGCTTGCACAATTGAAGCAGCATGGCTCCTTGGATGCTTACATAGCTGATTTTCAAAGGCTTTCGGTGATGGTTCCAAACATCATTGAAAGAAGGTTGGTAGTATTGTTCTCTGAAGGATAGGTTAAACATTTGAAAGGGTGGGTTAAGGCTTTCGATCCACCAAGTCTCGAAGAGGCAATCAAAAAGGCTCGAAGTATGGAGTTATCAGCCCCTAGGCCAAAATTTCCGCCCAAGCCCTTTGGCCACAAGAAGGATAAGAAGCATTTTTCAAATCAGCATAAGAAGTTTCCACCCGTTGAATGATGAGCAGCGTGAGCAGCTTAGAAAAGAGGGCAAGTGTTATACATGTTTGGAGCCTTGGATTAAGGGTCATAGATTCTATGGAAGAGGGTGATCTAACCAAATGGGGGCCTATTTTGATTGTGGATCAGAATCTGATATGTTTGATCATAAGTCTTATTTTGGAGACAACGAGGAAGAGAGAGCCCGTCCGATCATGAGCAAGGAGTGGGGGGCCCTATGGCCCAACTCTCTAGCTTCCAAAAGAACGAATCCTTCAAAGTTTGTGGTGGGATTGGAGGTCACCATATTGTTGCCTTAATTGATATTGGGGAAACACATAACTTCATTGACGAAGGTGTGGTTGCAAACAAAGGTCTCAAAACAGAAGAATTTGAAGGTTTCAAAGTCATGATGGCTGATGGGTTTCATATTTCTTGCAACCAAAGAGTTCCTAACATGTCTATGCAGTTAGGCAACTATGAAGTCAAAGATGAATTCTATGTAGTTACTATTGGTGACACGGATGTCGTACTTAGTATTCAATGGTTACGCTCACTTGGTGAAATCTCTCTCAATCTACAAACAATGGAGCTCAAGTTCCAATCTGATGGAAAGAAGGTGGTACTAAGAGGAATGTCCAATGGTGGTCCTCAGATTGTGTCATTCAAAAGAATGGAGAGGATGATTCGGCACGATCAAGTTGAGTGGGCTGTGGAATGTATGGTTCTTCCAACTAGTCCAGTTGAAACAAAGAGGGACTACTCTCCAGATATCCAGTCTATACTCACCAAGAAGAGTAAGGTGTTTGCTGATCTACCTCCTAGGCCGCCTCCTGAAAGGGGAATTGAGCATGTCATTGAACTCAAGGAAGGGGCCAAGCCAGTCATCACAACACCATATCGGTATCCTAAGAAGCAGAAGGATGAAATCGAGAAAAAAATAAAAGAACTCTTGGAGATGGGCTTCATTTGTCCAAGCAAGAGTCCCTTCACTTCAACAGTAGTTCTTGTGAAGAAGAAGGATGGCACTCTTCGCATGTGTGTGGATTATTGTGCCTTGAATCAAATCACAATAAAAAATCGGTACCCCATTCCCTGGATACATGAGCTCATTGATGAGCTACATGGTGCCAAGTTCTTCTCAAAAATTGATTTGAGGTCGGACTACTATCAAATTCGGATGAGAGGGTTAGATGTTGAGAAGACGACATTGAGGTGCCACTATGGTCATTTCAAGTTTTTAGTCATGCCTTTTGGGTTGACTAATGCTCCAACCACCTTCAAGTCTTGTATGAACAGAGTCTTTTAGAAATAGTTGAGGAAGTTTGTGTTGATTTTTTTTTATGATATCCTCATCTTCAGCAAGACGTGGGAAGAACATCTCAAGCACTTGGAGGAGGTGCTTAGCATCCTAGAGTCAGAAAGTTTGTTTTCAAAAGAATCCAAATGTGAATTTGGAATGAAGGAGCTGCTCTACCTTGGACACATAATCAGTGTTAATGGGGTGAAGGTTGATCTTGAAAAGATCAAGGCGATAGTTGATTGCTCACCTCCAAAGAACTTGACTCATTTGAAAGGGTTCTTGGGTGTTTGTGGCTTTTACAGAAGATTTGTGAAGGGCTACTCTCAAACTGTTGCTCCTCTTATTGACCTCACTAAAAAGGGGGCTTTCTTTTGGTCATAAAAGGCTCAAAGTGTTTTTTATAAGTTCAAGAAGATCATGAGTTCTTGTCCGGTTTTGGTCATACCGGATTTCTCCAAGCCCTTTGAGTTACAGTGTGATGCATATGGAGAAGGTGTTGGGGCTGTTTTGATGCAAGATAAGCATCCCATTGTGTTTGAAAGTAGAAAATTAGGGGGAGTTGAAAGGAGCTACTCCATCTATGATAAGGAAATGTTTGCAATCATGCATGCATTAGCTAAATTCAGACAATATTTGGTGGGGAGCAAGTTTGTAGTCAAGACTGATCACAATAGTCTCACGCACTTCATGCATCAGAAGGATTTGAATGGAAAAAAACAAAAGTGGGTAACCTTCAAACTGATGATTTTGACATTGAGTATGTCAAGGGGAAAAACAACATTGTGGTAGATGCTCTATCTAGGAGGTCTCATTTGAGCTCATTGTGTGAGCTTACTGCTGATTGGAAGGAGATGTTGCTTGTTGATTATGCCAAAGATCAGTTTGCAACCAGTGTCATTGAAGGTACTTTTCATGATGAAAGGTACAAAGTAGTTGATGGTTTGATACACTACAAGGGAAGGATCTTTTTGGTGGTTGATTCTAAGCTCAAAAAGAAGATTTTGATGACATTCCATGACATCCCACTTGCTGGTCATCAAGGTTTTTTCATGACATACAGGCAGATTTGAGAGAGGTTCTCTTGGAAGGGGCTGAAAGAGGAAGTCCAACGCTACATCAAGGAGTGTCCCACTTGTCAGATGAACAAAAATGAGCATTCTCTTCCTGCTGGTCTGCTGCAACCTCTTCCCATTCCCAACTAAAAATGGGAAAGCATATCAATGGACTTCATCACTGGGTTGCCAAAGGTTCAAGGCAAAAATTGTATCTATGTTGTAGTGGGCAGACTAACAATGTTTGCTCACTTTTTTGTCATCACCAGCTCATTCTCAGCAGCTCAAGTTGCAGATTTGTTTTTCCATGAAGTGTTTAGATTGCATGGGTTGCCGAAAAACATTGTGAGTGATAGGGACAGCAAGTTCCTAAGCACCTTTTGGCAAGAAGTTTTTAGGATGAGTGGTACGGTGCTTACTCCAAGAACTAGTTATCACCCTCAAATTGATGGACAAACGGAGATAGTGAACAAATGGTTGGAAGGTTATCTTAGAAACTATGTCTCGAAGCAGCAAAGGGCATGGGTAAAATGGCTTCACCTAGGGGAGTATTGCTACAATTCATCCTTCCACATGTCAATAAGGATGTCTCCATTCATGTCTCTCTATGGTTATGAGGCTCCTAGCTTTGCTGATTTGGTGTTTGGTAATAGCAAAGCCCCTCAAGCCAAGGATTTGTTGCAGCAAAGTCAAGATATTTTGAAGTCCTTCAAGAACCACCTTCAGATAGCACAAAATCAATAGAAGATGTACGCTGATCAACAGCGTGTTGAGCGTTCATTTGAGGTTGGAGATATGGTTTATCTTCGACTTCAGCCTTACAGATAGTCTACTTTCAAGAAGAGTGGAGCTGAGAAGCTCAAACCCCACTTTTATGGGCCATTGAAAGTCATTAGAAAGGTTGGAGCAGTGGCTTATGAGTTGGAGCTACCATCAAGTAGCAAGGTTGACAATGTCTTCCATGTGTCTTACCTCAAGAAGGCACTTGGACACAATGTTGTTGCTTCATCACAATTGCCTCCCTTGGACGAAGAGACCTTGATTCTAGAGGAAATTATTAATTCCAGAGAGCGTTCTTTGAGGAGAAAAACAATCAAAAAATTCTTGGTGAAGTGGAAGAACTTGCCCTTGGAGGATGCAACTTGGTAAAATGAGGAGATTCTACATCATCCAAAATTGCAATTGCTTGAGGGCAAGCAATCTTGGGGAAGGCGCACTCTCATGTCCCCTTCTCGATTGTGATCAATTCAGTTGACTATTGGCCTATTCCGAAGACCCATAGGCTACTCGGAGGGTGAAAATTAGGGTTTCCTATTTTTGAGGAGGTTGTTGCTTAAAGATTGGAGATTGGATTGTGGATTCTTTCTGGGTTTTCAGAGAGCTTCTCAGTGGTATAGCCTGTATGGTGATCCAAGCAACTTCATGAATTTACTATTTTTAGTAAATTCTATTTCTAGCAGTCGCCTTGTGGATTTCAATGTTGTTGGCTCTCTTCTTCAACCAGTTTAGTTGGTAATTTGATTTTTGGCCTTGGGATGCATTTTTTGGAGAGATAAGTTGATTTAAATAATGTTATATTTTAATGTCATATTTTAATGTTGACCCCTTGGCCTAGCTTCATCACCTTAAAGTTGTTTTAAAAGGGGGACTCCAAGGGTGAATACCTCATCAGGAGGTTATTAAATATTTCATGGCCAAAATTATGTGATGCTTAAGGAGGGACGCCAACTTCAAGGAGCTTTATATTTTATTAAAAATCAAATATTGCCTTGGGAAGAGGGATCCCATTCTTGGAGGGAAATTGAAGTAAATTCAAAATTGAAATAGGGAACACTTTCTAGAAGCTTCTGGTGATGCTTTGCTAAGTCTATAAAAGGAGGCCTTCTCTTCATTTGATCATCTCATATTTTTAGAAAAGTTATGCTGCCAAAATGGTGATAGAGTTGCTTCGAGGAAAGCACACCTCCTAGCTTGGCTCAGCTTCTTGCTTGAAAGATAGCAACTAGTTGAGAGGTAGATTGTAGTTGAGTTTTCTAGCATTGTACTTGAGTTTCCTAGCATCTTAGTTCAATTTCCTTACATTCTAGTCATATTTTGGAGTTGCTGATTAGCATAGCAGATTGTAGTTTTTGCTCATATCTCATGAAATAAAAATATTATTGTTCTAGGCATTGCATCTATCCATTTCTCTATGTGGGGTGACCATTTGAGTAAATTTGCAGATTTTTTTATGGAGTCTTTAATTTTTCCAAGGTAAATCGCCCTTACTTGAGGGCCGTACCATCTAGAGGGGTCTTGGAATTTGTGCAAGAAAAATTGTTGGCTGTAAGCTGAGGTTTCTTCATTGGGATTTGGGCGCCATTGTCATTAGAGACTATTTCATTTCGTTTCATAAGTTTTGGATGTGTGGGGAGTGATTTATGTGCATTTTAGAGGGGTTTTGTATTGCTGGTTACTTCATTTCAGTCACTGGTCTGTCATCAGTCTTAGATAAATGCAATATTGTGAAATATACCGAACCAATTTTTTTCAAATTTTTGATTATAGAGCAATGCAAGACACATTCTTTAGGGTTAGCACTTAAACCAAAATGATGCGGAATTCAACTCTAACCAAGAATGAACACCAGGATCCCGGATGGGCAAGGTGTGAGCATATGGTCAGAGGATCTGAATGCAATGCAGTACTAAATAACTCTAACCAAGAATGCGCCAGATGATGACATGCATATGGTCAGAGGATGCCTACCAACTAATATTGCTGAAAGTAAACTCGACGCTAAGCATGTGCTTTCCAACTCAAGGTGAGAAGGGAGCTACCATAAGGCGAAGATATTAAAACTACAATGCAACTCAAATGTAAATAGGAAGCAAGCCAGCCTTTTCCACTTATTCAGTGGGCATTACAAAGCATGAAGAGCAAGATTAAAAGAAATGTTGACAGTACTACTATTCAGCTTACAATATGATGAAGAATGCCTACAAGATCAAGGATTAAACAATTGCTGCAACAGTAAATGTGACCTCCACAAGGCTTAATATGACTTCCTAACACCAACCCCTCACCAAAATGCAAATTACTCAAATCTGATATGCCAGACCAGCAACCTAAAATGCTTAACCAACAACACTAAACCCTAGTAAATTGCTTGCAACTCTCTCATTTCTCAACCCAAATACCTCAAATAAAGTGCATTAGCTTCCCAAGATGAAGGCGCCCCATACTGAATCACAAAACAGACCCAAATTGACTTATATTTTTTTGCACGGAATTCAAGACAAGTACAGAAAGGTACGGACCTCTAAGAAGGGAGATTTTCTCCTAGAAAAATCAGCACTCAATAAAAAAATCTGAAACTTGTCAAACTTGTTCACCACAAGCATAGAAACTCAATGTCAAACTTGTTCGCCCCAAGCATAGAAACTCAATGAATTAATACCCAGAACAAACACATTTTTGTTTTTTGATAGATGAGTAAAAATAACTTCTAGCTACACTGAAACGACGACTCCAGAAATTGATATAAAAAACAAAACTGAACTACAAAGCATTAACTCAAGCTACAATGCAAACCTCACTACAAAATTCTCTCACAAGCAAACCAAATTCTCCACTAGATGCTATCTCTCAAGCATGAAGTCGAGCCAAGGCTAGGAGGCATTCGTTCCTCAAAGCAATTCCAACACCATTTCGGCAGCATAACAATACTTCAGACAAAAGATATGAAATGAGGACCCAAAGCTACCTTTTATAATTTTGAGAAGACCCTACAGAAGCTTCTAGAAGAGAAACCCTAATTTCAAATTTGAATTCAACTTTTTTCCCTCCAAGAGAAGGCGTCACTTTTCAAGGCTTCTTTTTGACTTCAATTAAAATCATCCTCTCACAAAGTTGGCATCCCATTTTGAGCAAGGTATTTGGAACCTTAAGAATTATTAAATCACCTCAATGAGGTGTAATGAACCGGACCAAATTTTTTCAAATTTTACCATGAACAATCCAGTACAACAAGAACCCGTTAAAGGTCAGCTCAACTCATAACCAACAATTAAAGAAAGACTCAAAGCCAAGAATGTGCTTTCCGACCCAACTAGGGTAAGTAGCTACCATATGACGGAGTAACAGAAAGTAAATACAATGCTGAAAGACTCAACACCATGGATGTGCTTTCAAACCTCAGTAGGGCAAGTAGCGACCATCTGGCAGAGTAACAAAAGTAAATACAATGCTGAAAGAAAGCTCTACCATTTATTCAGCGGGAGCGAATACAATGTAAGAAGTGCAAAGCTTCAATTCCCTTCTTGGCGGAATACCATCCAAGAACTTTAAGTGTGTAGTTCATTCACCCATCTCTGGCGGTAAACCGTCCAAAGATTATTAGGTTTGCTGCTCTAAAACTAAGTAATTGCAGAATATAAAAATGACTGAAATAGTACTACTATTAACAGCCTTACAATGCACAATCTGCAGATTACAAAGTGTTACAAAGTGTTAAACCAAAGCAACAATTGATAGAATGTTGTTCCGACTTATTTGACTTCACAATATTGATAAAACAATGCTTGAACTGAACTTCTGGAAGTCTGATATAAAATCAGAAATTCTGGAAACACTAACCAGCAACACAGTAACCCACTAAAAAGCTCATAACTCACTCAAAACCCAACCAAATCACTTAAAACCAGATGCAAACAAGAGCTAGAATGCTGACAATGAAAACCTAACTAAGAAACTACTGACAAACTGTGATATTATTTTTTGGTACACTTCCCAAGACAGCCCAAAATGGTATGGCCAAGGAGAAGGGCGTTTTAGAGAAGATAAAATCATACACTCAATAATAAATTCTAGAACTCACCAAAGAGGGGCGCCCTAGGATGAGGAAGCCATTTGTAAAGTACCCAGAACCAACAAAAATTCATGCAAAGACTTATGAGCAGATTTCTACTTCAGCCAAACCCTAACCAGCAAATGCAAAACTGACAAAATCTTTGAAATCTTCAACCTTGATGATTTGTCTGCTTGTCTGGATGAAAAGCAGTCTCTGAAGCCTTAGCTAGGTGCTATCTTTCAAGCATGAAACCAAGAGAAATGGCTAGGAGGTATGCATCCCTCGAAGTAACTCTGAAAGTATTTCAGCAACATAACAATAAGGTAGACAAAAGATAATAAAATGAAGAGCAACTGCCTCCTTATATAGACCTTTGAGAGAATCTCAAGAAACCTCTAGAAGGTGCGCCCCACTTTAAGACCTTTTTAGGTTTTTGACTTTGACTTGGCTGCTTCCTCAAAAGGGCGTACCTTTTCTTTAGTGATAAAATCACTTTAAAATAAAACATATTCTTCTCCAAAGGTTGGCGTCCAATTTCTCTTAAGCAATTATTCACTTTAGAAATATTAAAATATTTCTCCATGAGATCACCACCCTCAAAGTCCCCCTTTTTAAAATAACTTAAAGTTATATAGCTAGGCCAAGGGGTTATAACGTTATAATATAACATTATTTTAATTGAAATACTTATCTCTCCAAAAAATGCATCGAAAGGCCAAAACAATATTACCAACTGCACTGCCAGAAGAGGAAAGCCTGCTGAGCTGATGCTGACTGGACCACTGCTAAAAATAGAATTTACTAAAAATAGTAAATTCAAGAAGTTGCTCAGAAAGCACTGCATGCGACACCATTGCGAAGCTTTCTGAAAACCCAGAAAGAGTCTGCAATCCAAAATCCCAAATTCAGAGATGTAGCTGTCATAACTTACTAAAATTAGTAAGTTTGGAAAGGTTGCCCGAAGCAGTTGCAAGTCATACCTCTGCGAAGCTCTCTGAAAACCCAGAAGGAATCCAGAATCCAAACATCCAAACTTCAACAAGCAGAACCCTGAATCTTCAAGAGAACCCATCAAACAGCCAGAAACCCCAATTCTACCACTGACTTGCTGACAGTACACTGGGAATAGGCTACCAATCACTGAAAAGTGAAGTGCTAAAAATGGGGACATTACATGAGGCGTCCACCCATGAAGACCACCTTTTAAAACAACTTGAAGTGATGAGGTTAGGCCAAGGGAGGGTCAACATTAAAATATAACATTAAAATATAGCATTATTTAAATTAATTGAACTTATCTCTCCAGAAAGCATCCCAAGGCCAAAAATGAACCAACCAATTGAACTGACTGAAGAAGAGAGCCAACTGCACTGAGAACTGCAAGTCCACTGCCAGAAATAGAATTTACTAAAAATAGTAAATTCCCGAAAGTGCTCGAAATGCAAAGCAAACCACACCGTTGCGAAGCTCTCTGAAAACCCAGAAAGAAAGCACAATTCAATCTCCAAGCCTCAAGCAACAACAACCACCAAAACAGGAAACCCTAATTTCAACCTCCGAGTAGCCTACGGGTCTCCGGAATAGGCCAATGGTCAACTGAGTTCATTATGCTTGAGAAGGAGACATTACATATTGTGAAGTGTTTGAGTCTAGAAAGTCTTGTTAAGCATTGAGGAAATCATATATAATATTGCAGCATTGGAGAACTTCTAAAATTGGGCTTGGGAAGCATTCTATCATTTTGTAAGCTGATCAGTAGTACTATCAGTAATTCTCCTTTCTCTCTTTCACTTACTTTATTATACTTCCCTCTAAATAAGTGGAAGAGGCTGGCTTGCTGCCTATTTACCTTCAGTTAGTAGTTCTTAGGGACCCTCTGACACTATGCTTGCCATCACTCAGCGCCATCCTGGTTAGAGTTACTTTCAGCTCAGCATGCATAAGATCCTCTGACCATATGCTCGTCTATCCTAGATGCATTCTTGGTTAGAGTTCCCTTCCAGTTTTTCATTTGCATTAGATCCTCTGACCATATGCTCACACCTTGCCCAACATCAAGATCCTGGCGTACATCCTTGGTTAGAGTTGCTTTCCACATCGTTTTGGTTTTAGAGCTAACCTTAATGGGTGTGTGTTGATTGTAACTGTAATTGGAAAAACAAAAAAAAAATTAGCTTAGTTCATTACAAACTCCATGCATCCTAAAGGATCCCTCCTACTGGATGCTAGGAAGGTGTGCATCATGTTGCTTTGCTAATTCTTCATGTTCTCCTCACTTCCCCACTTTTCTTCTTCATGCTCATTGTTTACTCCACTAATGGTAATTCAATACACTACAGAAGTAAACTGAATACACAATATCATTGAGCATGTAAAAGCATTCACAAAACAGATATATATGAAGCATTGCAGTCTTTATTCATGTACTTGCAGTATTACATTATCATATCAAAATACCCCTTTTCGACTACGAACCATACAGCAACATATATAGTTAACCGGCGTCGGTTGAGAGCACCAACCATCGGCAACTGACAAGTACCAACTAATCCCGAGGACTAAATCCTAGACTAAACATTATTTATTTAAACTATTATTATCTATTCCCACTACGACCGACTACAACATTTATTTAATTAGTACGGTCGATTACAATATAATTATTTATTAACATGGCCATCTACATCATCCCCCCCTACAAAGTAGTCGTCTTCCAGATGATTGAAAACAAAAAGTGCCAACTCCTCATAGTTTTCCTGTAATTGATTCTCCCTCTGTGTTGAAAGTCATTGTGCATCGGCCACCTGGGTATCCTTCTCTATAAACTTCTCCTCAAGAGCTGCCACTCTTGTTTGCTCGGCTGCCAACTGCTCTTGTAACTGTACTATGATGGCTGGTTGCACTGCAAATTGGCAATTCCAATAAATTTGATGGGGGTCTGGGGGCAACGCCCCCAGCGGGGTCAAGGGGCAGCGCCCCTTGCGGGGGTCTGGTGGCAGCGCCCCAGTGGATTCAAGGGGCAACGCCCCTTGCGGGGGTCTAGGGGCAGCACCCCCAGTGGGGTCGAGGGGCAGCGCCCCTCGCGGGGTCCTCTTTATGCGTACAGACCAATTTAACTCTTCTGGAACCACTTGAAACTGCATTGCATGCCTCATTTTCATGATTTTTCCACAGGTTCTTAATAGTGCTGACGAGCCAAAAAATACAGATTTTGCATTGTTTTTCTTAGACATTACTTTCTCTCAATCGATGATTGGTGCGGCAATGGATGGTACGACACTCCAATTACCGTACTGGTGATGCTTGCTGGCAACTGGTACAGCATTTGCATTTGGCTCCCTCTTCTGACGTCTCCCCTTGTCCAAGTCGGCAGTGAGTGCAACTCCTTTTCTACACCGTACGGCCTTCCCTTGTTCAGTGCGTACGATCTTCTTTATGCGTACAGACTTCTTCTTTATGCGTACGGACTCCTTTTCCCACCGTATGGACTCCTTAATATGCCGTACGGATTTCTCCTTAGCATGACATATGACCTCCTTAATTCGTACAGCCTCTTTTCTATCAAAGCGTACGACCTCTTCTTCAACTCGTACGGCCTCCTTAGCTGAGCGTACGACCTTCTCTTTAACTCGTACGGCCTTGTTGTGACCTTTTCACACCTTGCCCCATTCAAAATGGGGACCCCTAAATTTTTGCTCCATTCTGGTCTTTTGGCTTTGGTTTTGTCTCTCTTTCTGCTTCTTTTCTGCTATCTGCTTTCCTGGGACGCTCCCGTCTGCAAGCTTGAACGCGAAAATTCGACCAAGTACTGAAATTAGGGTTTCACATCTTTAGGTCACTTCGGGATCAAATTGAGTTGGTTGATCAACTTTCAGGCCTAGCAGTGCTATCACAATGTTTTCAGCAAGTAACCCCTAAATTTTCACTGAGTTCTACCAACTTTCTATTTTTAGTAAGTGTCAGTTTAGGGTTGATTTTCTCGAGATTTCACATTTCGACAACTTCATTGCATTTTGAACACTTCAAGTTCATTTTCGACAAAATTTGAGCAAAAACGAACGACTTGCTATTTTTAGCAGTCCAACTTCCAGAGCAGATTTCAGGGTCTACATGATATATTTTCTGATGCATGTCCGGAGATTCTTTCTGGGTTTTTCGAGACCTTCGCAGTGATGTGACATGCAAAGCAGGACGACGACTTTCAGCATACAGCCTTCGGAGGCCGATATTAGGGTTTGCATGCAGACTTTTTCAGCGCATGTCGGCATATTCTTTCTGGGTTTTCCAAGAGCTTCGCAACAGTGTAACATGCAAATGGAACTGATCACTTTTCAGAAACTTACTATTTTTAGCCAGTGCTTGCATGTTGAAGATTTTTTTGGGTTTTTCGAGATTCTTCAGGCAGTGTGGCATGCAAAATCATCCAGCAGCCGGACGGTCACTTTTTTGGCCACTTTCTATTCTTAACAGGTACCGCCTAGGCAACTATTCAGCACTCCAGAACTGCAAACTGATCGTCATGCAACTAAAACGAGGTCAAACAGAGCTCATCTGAGGTACATGCAGAAAATTAGGGTTTTGAGCTCCAGGGCTAAAAATGAGGAACCAAACAACAAAATGTCCAAAATTGAAGTATCCATTACGATCAGCATCTTCCAGGGAGTCTGCTGACAAAATTTGAAGACAATCGGAACACTTACTATTTTTAGTAAGGTATTCTCGGCACAGGCTATAAATAGAAAGTCAATCTCGGGTGTCGGCGTAGACAGGCAAGTTCATCGACGAGGAGCACGCTGTCCAAATTTCAAGTCGAACGGAGCTAGGGAAGTCTTAAAATCAAGCGCTTACTATAAATAGTAAGTCACTTCAGAAGCAGCTATAAATGGCAGGTCAACATCAAATCTCAGCAGGTACAAGTCAAAGCATGTGATGAGGGATCCTTTGCGCGAATTTCAAGACAAACAGAGTTGCGGAGAATGAGAAATCAAATAATTGCTATTTTTAGCAGGCCGGGACAGAGAAATTAGGGTTTCCTAGAAACAAGGGCAGAACAGGACAGTCAAGCAAAAACAACATCCATTTACGATCACCATGCTTCAGGCATTCAACACATGAAAATTTGGAAACTTTCTAAGCAATTTCTATTTTTAGCAGGTTGCTAAAAATAGCAGGGGCAAACAGGAATCAGGCATCGACGGAACAAATCAGTTGAAATTCAAAGCAAGGCAAAAATCAAGCTTTCTGGGGTCAGAATTCAGTCAATGGCACAAAATTCAGAGAACTTTCTAAAAATAGAAACTCAGGGAAAATTAGGGTTGACAGAGGAAAATCAACTTAAATCTAGCAAGAGGCACGAAATCCACCAGGTTTGATAAAATTTGGAGTTCGGCATCGAAATTCACGTTAATGAGCTGAAGACGAATGGAAAATTGACTAAGTCTGGAAAATTGAAAGCTTCCTATGCTAAATTCGCCCTTGGGGTAGAAATTTGCTAAGTCATTTAATTTGGAAGTAGAAGGGTTCATATGCGCCTTAAGCCAAAACTGGAAGTACCATAGCTCATATGCGCCTAAGGTGTTGGAATTGAATGTTGACCCTCTAAAATGCACCCCTCTTCAAATTGGAAGCTGGACATGGAAAATGCGCCTAAGCTTGTGAAGATGTTAAGAAAAATTTCTAAGGCATGGGAACTTAAAATTCACCCATCCAAATGCACCCTCCTGTTGAAATTCGAGTAAGGCGTGGGGAATTAAGAATTTTGCTAAGTGTTGAAACTTGACATGAAGGAGATGATATGCGCCCACCAAGGTGTAAAGTGAAAGCTCTATAGCTAGAATGCACCCTCCAAGTTGAAGGAAAACGTGAAATTCCCTAAGTGCATAATCTGGAAGTTGGCATGGTCATTTGCGCCCCTGGGGTTGAAACTTCACTAGGCGTTGGAATTGAAAGCTCTATGTAGTAAATGCGCCCCCAATTGAGGGTTGACCCTTACATTTGCGCCCAAGAAGCTTGGAGTGCATGAAAGATTTCAAAAAGATTACTCCATATACGCCTTAACTTGGAGAAACAACTTTAAAAAAAAATGGCTAAGGCAATCAAACTAAAAGCACCAGGTGGTATATGCGCCCCACTCTAAATGAATTTAAAAAGTGAAAGTTGCACATGTGAAGTGCGCCCAAGGTGATCAAACTAAAAGTAAGACCTATCATTTGCGCCTTAAGAGTTTGAAAATTCGCTTGTGTTAAAGTTGAAAGTCCCACCTACCATATGCACCCATGATAAAACTGAAAGCTCTGAGGGCTATTTGCGCCTCTCTTTAAAAGAAGAGTTAGAGATTTTTCTAAGTCGTTGAAAACTAAAAGCTTGGTTTGTCATTTGTGCCTGGGATGAAGGGAGCTGGAGAATACACTAAATCGTTGAAATTTGAGGCTCCCCTTGCAATATGCGCCTTGAGGAGAATAAAGGAGCACTTCAGATTTTCTTAAGTCATCAAACCGAAAGTTGCCTGGGTGAAATGCGCCCCAAATTGAAACCTCCACTATGAATATGCGCCTGTGAAGGATGAAGCTCAAAGCTCCCCCTAGGTTTTGCGCCTTGAAGCTCTAAGTGCTATTTGCACCATGGGTGAGGATGAAAAGTTGTTAAGTGTTCAAACTGGAAGTGTGAAACATCCCATGCACCCAAGCTAGAAATGGAATTGAAATGCGAAAATAAAAGTTTATCCTATAATATGCGCCTCAAAAGAAAGAGTGATTTAATAATTCACTAAGGCGATTAATGTGAGAATAAAATTAAAAGGCGTTGGATTTAATTATATGCGCCTTGGTTAGAAAAGGGGGGTAAGTAAATTTCAAAGTGTTGGAAAATTAAGTGTTCCCCCCCCTTTTGATGTGCGCCTAGACTAGTGATTGTCTACCAAAATCGAAGGCATTTAAAATTTTAAAAAGGCGTTGGAAATAATAAAATTTCTCTAGGCGATTAAATGTTAAATTTGCCTAAGACGGAGAAATTAATTAATTTAATTAATTTAATTATTTTCCTAAGTATTAAATTAAATTCCCCCTTTAATTTTAACACATGAAATTTTAAAGTTCGGACGATTTAATTATGGGGAATTTAATTCGGAGTTAATTATGAATGGAAAATAAAGTACGCCTAGCCATTTCAAAGTGTTGATATCAAATTTTCACAGATGCTGGAGAAATAAATAAAATGGCATTCGAATTAAAATTTGATAAATTAAATGTCATTTTAAAAAGGCAGTTGAGATCATTTCAAATCGGAGTGAAATGTTTTTTTCGAAGTCACTGGCAGTCGAGAGGGAAGTTTTAAATTTGAATCGAGGAAAGAATCTCCCTAAATAGCAAATTGCCATGATGACTGCAAGACGGCTGGAATATTCCCTTTTAAATTTAGCAAATGCGTAAGTCATGATGAAGAAAATAAATGGCATCTGCTAAAATTAGCACCAGCTTTTGGCTATAAAACTCTGAGGATTTTCATTCTCATCTCACAAAATTTGAAGCTCAGATTTATGCTGGTAAATTGAGAGAGGTTGTTGAGTTGTGAGATTTAACATTTTTTTTTAAAACTTGGAGTTGCTGAAAGTGTGTGAAGTAGATTTTTCAAGTGGTTGAGTTGCTGAGATTCAGAGTTGCGAGGTTGCTGCGATTCGAAACAAAGTTTGAAGTGTAAGCTGCCGAGGTTGAGCATTTTTATTTCTCCAAGTTGCTGAGGTAGGTATTTGAAGTTGCTGAGATTTGCTATTTTGCTGAAAATTGAAATGTGTTTCGAAGTTAAAAGTTGCTGAAAGCTTAAATCAATTGTTTATGCTCGAAATCGAAATTGTTTGAACTCGAAATTGCTTAAGCTTTAAATCTTCTGAAGTTGCTGAATGTTGGAATCAAATCGAATTTAAAATTGTTGAAGCCTTCGAAGTTGCTGATTTATAACTTTCGAAGTGCTGATTTGAAATTGCTAAAACTTTTCGAAGTTGCTGATTTATAACTCTCGAAAAGTTGATTTGAAATTATTGAGACTTGCTGATTTGAGCTTGTTGATTTAAAACTTTCAAACCTATCAATTTAAATTCTTCGAAGTTGCTGATTTATAACTTCCGAAGTTGTTGATTTAAACGTTGCTAAAACTTAACACATTTTCCGAAGTTGAGATTGTTGGAGTTAATTTCTTACAGAGAGATGAAAATTTCTTTTGGCTGCAAGTTGTTGAAGTTCGAAGTTTAAGTATGCTGAGGTTTGAAGTCAAAGTTGGTTGCTGAAGCTATTAACTCACGTTTATTTTCGCAGCCAACTCCATTCGCCAGCCGTCTCACGTGATTTTTGTTTCAAAAAGTTGGAAGTGTAATGTTTGCTTCTTGTTTTGTAGATGGCTGATGGACGAAAGGCTGATGTTGCTGGAGCTAGCAAAGGCTAGTAACAACGAAGCTGGCAAAGAAAACGCCTCCAGGCAGGCAATTATCAAAGGTCTGAAGAAGTCCTTTATCCCAGAGTCAAAGATCGTGTCGAAGTTTGGGAACCTGACGGACACCAACCTGGGGCCTTTCAATCTCGAGGCTTTCATGCGCAGAATGTATGGGCGAGGTGGCAATCTTCCTACAGAGGCATCGCGCAACACAAGAGGCAAATTTTGACCAATCACCTTCATCACAAATTCTTTAACACGCCGTAGAACATTTACCAAATGTCCTTTCGTTCAATTGATATGATTACCAACCAATACATCATCTAAAGCGAGGCAACAATACCTACCCACATCATCTAAAGTGAGAAAATAATCTTTCGGTCACATTGTCAAGAGCGGGTTATACGCAGCAGCCGGATTCCAACCAGCAGTTCGTTGTCCGGAGTTAATCTTGGAGTGCGCCAACTTTTACAACTCGGATGATCGGACTATCAGTTCTCCGGATGGTATGATACTGGCCAACTTTGCACCTGACGCAATTGGCGAGGCGTTTGGGATACTGGCTATAGATAATATGCTATACAAATCCAAGGCAAAGGCTGACAAGATGTACGCCACGTCCTTCGAAAAGTGCATGAAGAGGATCAATACCACTTGGATGCGAAAGCCAAAGCCTCCTGCTGCCAGGCTACCTAAGCAGATAATTTCAGAAGAGCTGAAGCAGGAGTATTGCGATATCATTATGCTGCTCAGCAGGGTTAACGGTAGCCCACAATCATTTGTGTTCGAGCCATGGATGTTCTTCTACATCAGCGTGGTACTTGAAGGAAAGGTGCAAGTAAATTGGGCACAGATGATAAGTGATAATATTGACGAACAGTTCCGGAGTCTGAAGAGAACGAAAACATTCTACATGAGCTCGTATGTTATTTACATGCTTGCTCGAATGACCAAGTATAGAGGGTTGGCATACTAGGAACCAATTGGCTGTGGTTATAATCAGTTCAAGATTCACGAATCTTGCAGACAATTGCATCTCACGCATACAGTGGACTTCAAGAGAGTAAATGATGCTTTCACTATGTACATCACAAGGACCCTCCAATAGAGGTTGCAACAGAGAATATCCGAAGAGGCACAGACATTGATAGAGGATTATGGGTGTTGGTTCGTCCAATTCCCGAAGTTTACTTATTTAAGGCTGCCAGGGTACGACTCATATCTCTACAAATTACCGAGGTACCCCACCAACATGATGATACTACTTGAGTTGTCTAGGCAATTGGTGGCCTACGACAAGATCATAAGGAGAAAGAAGAAGGGAGGCTTGCATTTTCCCATTGTGTTGGGAAACTCACTTGAAGAATGCCCTACTCTGCAGGCAGCCAAAGAGGCTGAAGATGAATTGAAGTTCTATAAGTTAACTCTTCATACTAGCCGACAGGATTTTGATCCTCGGGGAAAGATTGGAACCGTTCAGGGTTAGGAGTATAGACACAGAGCCCACTTGGAAGATTTTTGGGCGAATGCTGGAAGTGAGGCTGAGATTAGGAAAAGAATGTTTTCGAGGCTGCCACTCAAGTTGATTAGAGAATGTGAAGTGATCCAAGTGCCGGACCAAGTCGAAGAAGATACCAGGCTGATTCATCCGGATTATGAGGCAGTAAAGAACACACCGATTCCACCAGTAGATTGGGCCGAATCGGAGATCACGGATTTAGACACCTTGTCTATTCCCGTTTTGACTTTCACAAGGGCTTGGGTAGAAGAACGTGTTCACAGACTAAGGAGGAGGTCAGTTGCTTTCACATACGACCTCATGGGTGATAAAAGGCCACCGGTGTTGGTGAAAAGAAAGAAACAAATTGCCCAGCCTCCAGAGCCACAACCACCGCAAGAAGAGCCACAACCACAACAAGAGGAACCTGTTCAGCCAGAACCCCAAGGATCGGAGGACACATCATCGACTCAGTTGGTGACCCATTCCTCTAATGTGCGTAAAGTTTCACTATTTGCAGATCAGAGGACTCGAGGGAATGAAGAACCAGAGGTTGGGGAAGTTAACCAACCAATGCCGAGAGAGTTGGATACCCAGAGCGTCAATGATCCTGAGGGTGCTAATAAATCAGATGAAGGGGAAGAAACGGAAACAGACACCCACTTTGATTATGCCTTCGAAGATGAAGACGTTGGAGCTCGTGGAGAAAGCGATCAAGACATTGAAATAATTGAGCCTCAGCAGAATGTTGCTCGGGAGGAGGTTCGTGAAGTGGAGGCAACTGAAGAGCAGCCCCTGATTATTTATGATATTCAGCGCAATTGGCTCTCGCAGGAAATCAGGAGGGATCACGATGACGATGCTGACTTGGTGGTTGAAATGGAAGAGCTTCTAAACAGAACAAGTAAGTCGCCGAAAAGGAAGAGAGCGAGAAAGTATACAAGAATGGAGACTCATGAGGTAGGTTCACGCAGCCTCCATATTGCTGTTCCAAGAGAAGATTACGATTTGAGTGATGCAATGCCAGAAAATTACACGGTCACCACAATTGAGTTGGGACGTCCTTCCGGAGTGCAGGTGGTGGAAGAAGCTGAAAGTTCATTCTAGGCATTGAAGGACAGGTTGGTGAAGAAGGAAGGGAAGTACAAAAGATTGAAAAAGGAGCACAAGGCATTAGTCGAGTATGTGCAACATCTAGCACATCGAATCGCTTAGGAGAACCCAGTGGTAGAACCTCCGCCTGAGCTACCACGAGAGCCAATCAGTGGGCTTGAGGAGATGAAGAGAGCTATACGAGAGGGAGACAAGTGGATAAGTGGTGTCCGTGCTGAAGCAGAAAAGTTCATGGCTGATCTTGTCTCATCATTTCAGAATGCATCTGATATCCTTTCACGCCTAGATAATGTCGAGCAAGCTTGGGGAGACACCCATATTTTTTAGGACAAAACTATTCCCCACCTTGCTGTTTTGATGTGTGTGCCCACGCAAACTTTGGTGAATGAAGGAGTGATCCAGGCAGGCGACAGGTATGATTTTCGTGGGTGGCATTCGGCGGCATTCACTGGAAAGAATTTCTTCGACACGGCAGCTGTAGAGTCCACCAGGATCAAGAAGGAAATGAGGAATATTCACGAGAGTATCCTCAACACATTGGAGGCATTGTTCGCCAAGAGGATGGCTCCTAAAGAAGTTGAGATTGACGGATTGAAGGCAAGGTTGCAACCTTTCTTCTCTGAGATGAAGAGGTTCTCTCAGCTGGACTTTGAGAACATGTCGACATTTTCAGCGATCATTCAGAGTACGCAGGGCTCTATAGAAGCTTGGAGAAAGTCATGTGATAAGCATGAACAAATGGTGGCTATCCTGGAATATCAACTAAATCTTACTCCAGCAATTTCTGAGGAGGTTGACGAGGTGCTGACACGATTCGTAGCATACGCGGTCAGAGAGAAGAGCAAGGGAATCCGAGTCATGGACGAGAATCTTCTAGAAGGGTAGTGGGCATTAATTGCTCATGGTGGTCAAGGAGGAATTTGCTATTTTTGACACCACTCCACCTTCTGGCAGTTTTTAGGGCAAAACTTGTCTAGGGCTGAGGTGGCTCGATCTGAGCCCTCCATTGTAATTCAATTTGGACCATCCATTGAGACTGGCCAGCTATATAAGGGGGAGTCCCCCTCATTTGTAATCTAATAGTTAGAATCAGAGAATAGTCAGCATAGTGGATTTTGGAGCAGAATAGAGAGTAGATACTTTTGAGTTAGAGTAGTTTTCATTGCATTGTTGGAGAAGAAGGGGAATTCTCCCTTTGAGAATTTTGTAAGAGATTGTCACAAAAGGCTAATCATAATAAAGCATTTCATTGATGGTGAATTTGAACTTTGTTATGAACAGTTCGTGAGGTTTCTTCTTCCTTTGACTTCAACTAGGACTTAATTTCATTCTAATAGTTAAATATGGATGCTTATGCTTGATGTAAGTGAGCTTCTATCCATACCACTAACACTCTTACTGATGGTAAGCTTGTCTTGCGTGGTCAACTGGAACATTTCATACTTAACTTCAATCAAGATTCATGTGTAATTATGCATCGTTGTAATGGTGGTTGCATTATTGAATTGTGATTTGAACATCCATTTTACCCTTTGAAGATTGCACTTACTTTGTCGAGGCTGTCCAATTGGAGGCTAGACAATGTTTGTTAGAAGTTCATTGAAATCGAGCATAACACCCTTTGCATTTAGGTTAGAATTTAGAATTTAGAAATCTCTGCAGCAATTCAAATTCCGCATACTTTTTGGTTAGTTTTATGAAACTTGCACTCCAAAGCCAAATCATTCGCACAAAATCCCTTTCAAAGCAAATATTTGTTGTTTACTACACGTATCCTGAACAATTGCGTAAGTCCCCTCGTAAGAACACAACAATACACATCAACCAAACTGGGTCTATTCGCATTAAAGGAACCTTGGAGTTGAAAGCATGATCTTACTCGCAATCTTAGCATGCTGAATACTTTGTTCAAGAGAGAATAGGGTATCCGTTGGGAAACTTTGTTCTGCTAATTGGTGCGGTCACAAAAACCACGTCAACAGGCCTCCTTAGCTGAGTGTATGGCCTTCTCTTCAACTCGTACGACCTCCTTAACTGGGCGTACGACCTTCTCTTCAACTCGTACGGCCTCCTTAATTGAGCGTACGGCCTTCTCTTCAACTCATATGGCCTCCTTAACTAAGCGTACGGCCTTCTTTTTGCATTGTACGGATTCATCTATTGTTGTGCGTATGACCTTGCCTTCTCCTATGCGTACTTCTCTACAGCGTACGGCCTTCTCCAGACAAGCTAATCGTATCGACTTCCTTAGGCACCAAGGGCGTATGAACTTCTTCCTGCTTCGCCCTTCCTTTCTTTGTGCGATTGTCTTGGCTTCTGAAAAAATTTCTCTCCTCTCCTCTTCTTTCCTGAGTGTGACCGTTCGGTGTACTATATACTGAATAAGAGTATTGCCTTTTGATTTTTTATATAACTTGCCATCCTTCGAATTTCTTTTATTTTTCCCCTTCTTCAATTTTTTAATTCTTTCTATTTTTTCCCATTTCACTCCTTTTATAATTTATAATTTTTCTTTTTTCCTCTTTTCAATTTTTCTCTTCCCAAATTTTATTTCTCTTTTATTATTCCTCCCTCTTTCTCTCTCCTCTTTCTTCATGTTTTGCTTTTTCTCATTTTCTCTTCCATTTTTCTTTTTTTTTTATTTCTTTCTTCTCTCTCATCTCTTTTCTTTTTTTCTTATTTTTTAATTTTTTCATACTTTTCATTTTTTAACTCCAATATAATTTTTGCATCTCGTACCTGTTCGGACTTGTGGATTGGCATATTGTCCAGTTTTGATACTCTTTCTTTGTACTCTCCATACTTGGTCGGAAGTGCTTGGCTGGGCCTTCCCTCTTCTTCCTTGATTTCCCCGATTTGTAGCATGCTACACTCTCTGTGGAACACTTCATAGTCTTCTATCTACCAATGAAATAAGCCATTTAGCGAGCTTGTCTCGTCCTCCAAACAACTCTCAAGTTCAAGTACGCCTTCGATGTTCGGTTCCATAGCTTTCCTTCCTTCGTCCACATCCGACTCACCTCCATCCGATTCAGATCCGGAGGAAGCCAGTTCTTCGCTCACGACCTGGTTCTTCAAGTCGATGACATACTTCCCCCCGTTGTTCTCGATCGAAAGTGTGTTCCTCTTCCAATTATGATTTTCCTTCGCCGCTATCAGCCATCCTCTCCCAAGTAGTGCATCGTACGCTTTCCTCTATAATGGGATGACAACAAAATTTAGCAAAAACTGTTGTGTCCCAATCGTCACCTTCTGCGCCATCAATGTTCCCAATGGCTTGATACCATGTTGATTAGCGCCAACCAGTTGGAATGTTGGCAGCCAGAGTGTAAGCTTCCCAAGACTCTTCCATGTGTCTTCAGGTAGTACGTTGACTCCTGATCCTCCGTCGATGATAGTATTTGTCAAGATATTCCCTCTGATCTCCATTTGCACGACCGCTGGCATCTTCCCAATGTTCGCTGTGAGAGATACTGGGTCGATTGTTTGTTCACCATATGGTGGCTGTTCTGGTACCAATTCTTGCCTCCGTTCCTCCAATCGCAGTTGCTTTCCATCCCCGACAACGTTTGTGATCGCCAATCCCAACTGCGGCATAGTTTGGAGGTCAGTTACTTTGATCGATACGATGGTTTGCAGTACCTGCTGTACGATGTTGGTTTCCGCCTCCGACTGCCGAGAGGTTCCTGGCTTCTCCAAAGGTACTTTCTTTTCCTTCGCCATCGCCAGTTCCACTTCAGTTTTTGCTTCCTTCATCCTTTGTTTCTCCGTACATGGATTTGGGTAAGTGGCCTTTCTTGCTTGTGCTCTGGTGATCACCAGTACCTCTTGTTCTTCTACTTCCAGCATGTGGATACCCTTTTGCTTAGGGAATTCGTTATCTTCATGATCGCCTGGTCCACACCACTTACACAATCTCCCTTCCGAACCTTGACCGTTCTGGCAGTCCCTGGCGAAGTGGCCCCATTCGTTGCACTTCCTGCATTGGATCATGGGCCTTCCTTTTGCATCGTACTGTATCATGTTTCTCAGACTTCTGTTGCTTTGGTAACCTCTAGGGGATGCATTGCTATTGTGCTGGGGCTTTGGTGGTGTGTTTGGCAGTGTCGACAGTTCTCCCTGCGCAAAGAGTACTTGTGCACTTCTGGCTTTTAAGTTGTATGGGCATTCCTTGACGAAATGTCCCATCACTTGGTAGATATCGCAGAATAAGTTCTTGGGACAGTTCGCTTTTATATGACCTTCCCCATTGCAGTCCGTACACCACAGTTCTCTGACTTCTCTCGTACTCTCCTTGTCAGCCTTCAATTCTTTCATCATTCCCATCATATTTTTCCTGAGTGCTTGTACAGTCTTGGATTCACTGTCGCTGTTGTCTGTACTCTCCTCATCGTCTGTCTTCTTTTTCCCTCGAGAGGATGTTTTGTTTTCACTTTCTATATCCATCGCCCGATTGTATGCTTCGGCGTATGATGAAGGAGGTACGACTTTCATTTTCTTTCTTAATGACGGAAGCAAGCCCTCGATGAGCCATCTTTTCTTCAACCCGTCGGCCGGCTGTGCCTCCAATTTCCCCAGCAAATCTTTGAGTCTTCGATTGTAGGTCCGCACACTCTTGTGCTTTCCCTGCTTAGTATTGTATATCTCTGTGACAATCTCACTATCATCTCATAAGAGTTTGAACTCCTCTTGAAATGCTTTCTTCAATAATCTCCATGTAGCTTTGTGTGCTTGATCTAATTCAGAGTACCAATCAATGGCACTATCTCTAAGTGTCGCTGGAAATGCTTTCAGCCACTGGTCTGGATCATCCTGTCCGCTGGCTATCCAGATAGTTTCACATGTCTTGCTATGTCGTACTAGATCTTTTGACCCATTCCCCATGAATTTTGGCAGCTTTTGCCAGTTCGGATGAGCCATCTTTCCCCGCTACGTTCCAGTGCGTCACTTGCACTCTCGGCCATGTATGAGTCACTCCCACATCTTCCTTCGACATCCTCAACACCTTGAGTCTCTTGGGGTTCCCTTCGATACTCTCTCCGCCTTGGGGTACTGGGCTCAGATCTTCCACTCGTCAGCCGTTCGTCGTCGTCCGATAAGGACAACTCCTGAAAACGTCTGATGCTACTACTTAATTCATCTTCATTCTCATAAGGGTCATACCTTCCTACGTACGGGGTGCCGAAGGGTTCTCCATCCCTTCCTTCTATCAAACTTTGGTGCGCTCGTCCAATGGATGTGTCTATTCTTGTCATATTTTTATATGTTCTTTTAATGCTCTGATTTATTTCAATTAAATCCTCATCCAATTCCTTACTGGCTTGCTTCAGTCTTCTTCGCTGTTTTTCTTGTTCTTGTAGTCAGAGTGATTGCCGAACCTTTTCTTCTTGAGTCTCGTGCCCTTCAGGTACTCGATTCTTGTCTTTGTTCGGCCGTACGGGCATTTAAAAAATGTTCCAGCAATCATCGCTAGCTACCGGATGTACGTCTCCGGCTCGTGTCTCGTTCCTCTTCTTGTTTAGTTCATTCTTCGTAGCGTTGTAGTATTTGCTGCCTTTTGCGTTCTCGATCTTCTTCTTCTCGGAGGTCTTGTAGAATAATGGAATGACGGGCCAGCAATTTGGGCATACAATTTAGGAGGTGATTCACCTCGTCGTTCACTTCCAATCTATCCCAGATAACTTCCTCAGGGATCTCCCGTATGCGGGATTCCCTACGTACGTGATCTTGTAATGAAATCTTCCACAGATTGACAAGATCTTCTGTCAATAGGTCTTCCCGTTCTTCATTAGCATTTACAGGTTCTTCCACCGGTTGACCCATTACGCTGCCATGACGAGTGATGCCCTAGTCCGTTCAGGCAACGGTGCCAAATGTTTACTCCACTAATGGTAATTCAATACACTACAGAAGTAAACTGAATACACAATATCATTGAGCATGTAAAAGCATTCACAGAACAAATATATATGAAGCATTGTAGTCTTTATTCATGTACTTGCAGTATTACATTATCATATCAACATACTCCTTTTCGACTACGAGCCATACAGCAACATAAATAGTTAACTGGCGTCGGTTGAGAGCACCAACTGTTGGCAACTGACAAGTACCAACTAATCCCGAGTGCTAACTAATCCCGAGGACTAGATCCTAGAAAAAACATTATTTGTTTAAACTATTATTATCTATTCCCAGTACGACCGACTACAACATTTATTTAATTAGTACGGTCGATTACAATATAATTATTTATTAACATGACCGTCTACACTCATTCCCTGAATCCTCAGAATCAGATTGCTGATTTGATTTCTCTAACTCCGAATCCTCATAATATGCCCACATTACTCTATGAGCTTTCCCCTTAGGTCTTAAGGGGCAATCATGGTTCGCATCATAGGGCCCCTTACAATAGAAACATAGCTTCTTTTTTGCGTAGATCATTGAGTGTATCACAATCTAGAGGTGCCGCTGATTTTCCCTTAGAATCTGATTTATCCTTCTTCTTAGAGAAAGACTTGTTGTCTTGGAATGAAGACGACCCCTTGGATGAATACTTTCTCTGAGGGGCTGCCAGCTCCATGCTTCTAGCCTTCTTCATTACTTCCTGAAGTGTGGATGGATCAAAAGATTTTACTCTGCCTCTCATAGGTTCCAATAAACCCTCAATGACTAGCACCACCAGTCGTGTCTCTGAAATGTTAGGGACCATCACTGATAGTTTCTGAAAGTCACCAATATAGTTCTCCAAATTCCCCACTTGCTTGAGCTGGGCCAAATCTCTGAAGTATGATTTAGGATCCTTCATATCAAATGCTCAACCAATCTATCCACAAACTCTTGATAGGATGTGATCTGACTATGCTGCAATGTAACTAACCCATGATACAACCATTTGTGTACTACACCCTCCAAATGCAAAGTGGCATATTTGATGGCCTCCTCTTTTGTCATGGGTCAAAGAGACAAGAACGTATCTAACTTATGGATCCATGATTGTGTTGTAGTTTTTCCACTACAATCAAACATAGGTAATGTAAGCTTGTTAGTTGCTTGCTTGAGATCCTTATTCTGATTCTGAGGTTTCCTCTCCTACCGAGACCTGTAGTAGTCCATTCTTGTTTTCACAAATCGATCAAAATGCATGATCTCTCATGCCTCTGGTTTCAGTAGTCGCCATTCATCATGAGCAGCCATAAAGGCATCAACAAAAGTGGGTTCCTCAATCTCTTCAACATTCTCTTCCACTGCTCGTTCTTCCCTCAAGAAAGTGGGTTGAGTTGGCCTATTAGCAGTGCGAGAAGATGCTCTTTATACTCTCCTTGAACCTGCTATACTCCTGTCATCATCTTGATCCTTGGGTTGCCTCCTAGGTAAGTTCAACTGCTGTAGAGTGTTTTCAAGCTACTAAATTATCCTAGATACCTGCTGCTGACCAGCCCTTAGATCTCTCAAAGCATTGAGTACCTCTCTATCATCATCTCTTCTTCCATTTCTTGGAGGAATTCCTTCTCTTCTTTCCTCCATAGGACCACCAATCTCTTGATGTCTTGCTGCAACAGCTGCTGATAAGGTGTCTTGTTTAGGGTGTGGTGGCCACTGTGCTTGTTTTCTTTCTTCTCTAGCTATATATCTGTTGGTACTGTCACTTTGTTGCATAAATGAAGAAAAATTCTAACCCAAAGGATGGCAGGAAATTGCTCTGATACAACTGTAATGAGCCTTGCTCAAACTGATCACAAATTAACCTTAAATTGCAGCTTGGAATTTTGTCAAACAATTGACATGTAAACTTGTAACTTGCTGGTCTGATTGTTTCAGTCTAATATAAATGTTTTTCCAATGATAACCAATGTATAAACTACTTGAAAAAGAATTCTATGATGACTAGACGAGGTCCTAGATGCAATGCGGATTTCTTTGTATGTTTTCAAATGCAATAAATGAAGTTTCACGAGCTAAATATGCAGCTATAGCTTTTTGACATTATGTCAAATAGTTAGCATACATCCTCTTACACAATTCAAATGATTTAGATTCAAATAGAGAACTCCCACCTTCAAATGCTTTATTGATGATGCAATCTTCTTACAATGTAAATGGGATGAAATTGCCAAGACTCTTGGCTTACATACATATGACAAAATGCTTGAATCAGATATGACCTTTCACCTACAGCAGTACCATCTAAAATGCATCTAAATAACATGAAATATCATGAAATAACACAAAGGAACCTGAAGCTTGATGGCGCCTTGAATCCCGAATGAAGAAGCAATCAATATCTTGTGAGTTGAAGACCTTGAGAAGCCAAATCGAATTTTTGAAGAAGTCACCCCTGTTCTGATATGAATGAAGAAATAAAATAATTCACAATGATTCTGTCATGTCCCAAAATTGTAGCACATGAAAATGCAAATAAATAAGTAAATCATAATCACAAAATACATTTTAGTGTGAAATATAAATAACTAGATAAATAAATATCAAAAATATAATGGCAATCTAAATATTAGTATCATAGATAATATTATAATTATAATACATTTATTATAATAAACAAGACAATTAATATTAGTACATTATAAATATCATAATAATAAAGATTTCACAAGAAAAAATAATATAAAATAATATTAATAAAATATTATTATAATTATGGGCGGGGGCCCTAGCTCGGTTGGCTAAGTAATTCCGTTGCGGCTCTGCTGGTCACGAGTTCTAGTCTCCCCCCGTCCCGTGGTACTGGAGGGCGTGTCGCGCCAGCGCCGCCGGTCACGTTAAAAAGTTTACCAGGTGCACTGCAGTTTATAGGGGGTCGTGCTACCCGATTCCTGCAGTCTAAAAAAAAAATAAAAATAAAATATTATTATAATTATAGTCATAAATACTATAATACATATAAAACCACTAGTTTAAGAATAAACATTAAGAAATAGTATTTATATATTGAAGAGGTAATGCAGCGATTATTATTGAAGAAAAAGGCTTCATTATAAAAGCAACAGCTATATTGAAAGGCAACGAATATTCTAAAGGGCAGCGATTCCACTTTCAAAAGACAGCAATTTGAAAAACTAAAAAATAAAAAAAATAAAAGTGGTTTAAAAACAATAATGAAGGTTTAAATAAATGTTTGTCTTTTCATAAGGACATCTCTCTTGGAAAGATGTATCCTTTAAATTGAATATATAGATATAAAAAGACATTGAATGTAAGAATCAGAAATAGAAGGAATCAATTAGAAATCTGCATAAAGCAGCAGATGGGAAATGAAATAAACTATGGGAGATTTATTTGATTAAGTGTTATTGTCAAGAAATATATTTGGGGAAGTAAGCTTTATAGTAAGTGATTATTGGAAGATTAAAATTAATTATAAATATATATATATATATATACACGATCATTGCAATAATGATGCTTGCAGCAATTATTGAGCCTTATAAGTAATTATGATCATAATATAAAAATGGATAGATTAATATTTATGATCAATCAAATGTAAGATTGAAGGAAGGCGACTAAGGAATTAAGAATCATGGGAAGACACAACAGTTCAGGTGATGTATTCACTTAGCAATAATATTTGGCATATAAGAACTAGATATTGTTAATTTGATTATTGATATAATGACTTCCTTTAATCTTAGCATAATGAGAATTATCATAGGAAATGATGAACTTAAAGAACCATTGGTAAATGAAAATATATTTGATTATAGGCATGAAATAAATCTTGGATGAAGGATAATATATCTGATTGTTTAAATATTGTCTACTATGTGCTTGTAAACCTATTAGGATGGACGGAACATGGGTGAAGTGGATTGCCTAAAAACCCCACTTTCAGCCCCTTAGGCCCTAGACAAGGGATTGGACTTTTCTGCCCCTTAGGCCCTTGACTAGGGATGGGTTATAGAAAGATGGGGGTCCCACCTAGGCCTCTGCCCCTTAGGCCCGAGATATGGGATTGGGCAAGAGGAGGTGGTAGGCCTTAGGCCACTTGGACTCTATGGTTCCTCTCCCCTGATAGGACGAGTGTCTTCTGAGCTGTTGCCATGAGTGGAGTATGCAGATACTAAGCCCTAGGAAAGAAGGATTGTGATGGACAGCCTCTTGAACTTTACATGAGGGCTTCAGGGTGGATCCACTTATGGCACTCCTCTTATGTCTTCATTATTGCCTCATGACTATGAATATATTTTTGGATATCTAGATATTATTGTTAACAGATATATGTGTATGTGAAAATGTTATTAATTTGGTGAATGCAGATTTCAATCTAGGATTATTTCATTAGAGAAACACATTCCTTTTGGAAAGAAGAAACCCTAAATCTAATCAACAATCGAATTCTAGGGAAAACAAGCAAATTCAAGAGCAAGGCTAGGTAAGGGGCATTACAGATTCCAAGTCTCCAATAACTCCAAACACAACCAGCAAGCACCTAGAAATGGAGCGCTCCAATCTCCAAGAGAAATCGATGCATATATGAGCTCCAATGAATTTGAATGTGTCTCCAATGGCATCCCTGTTTGCTTCAGATTTAGCTTCATAAATTCTTCAAATAAAATCTGATCCTCCTCTTCAAATAATCGATCCCCCAAATGATATTCTTCAATGCAAATTGCCTCCAATATTATAGTCTTCAAAATTGGCGCTTGGCCACAAATTTTTCCCAATGAAGTGACTGAAGTATCACCTCCAATCTGCAACCCTTCAAGAGATATTTCACTCCCTCAGTTATGCAATCAATGAGAGTTATCGTTCCCAAAGATCAATTGATTATTTGCAGACCACTTGGCTCTACAAATGCTCAAGAAGAAATCACCAATCATCATCATCAAATCTGGGTGCTGAAGAATGAAACCTCAATGTCTATTTATGCCTTTCTTCTAGAGGTTGGCCTCAATAAAAAAAATATTATTTTTTGACTTCTAGAAGATTCCAATATATTTTTAATTATTTTCACTTTATAAAATATGAAAATATAATATAATTAATAAAGTGCATCTCAACATCAAATTATAACATAAGGTTTTCATAAATAGAAATAATAATGATGTCAAATGGGAACCCTCAATCCAATCAAATAATGAGCCAAATAATCACCGAATGACTGCCATATGACTCTCTCACCATGCCTCATTAGCCTACGAGAGCCACTAATAGGCTAATCCTGCCAATATGTCAATGTCAACTAGAAGGGGACATTACACACATCCAAAGGCATTCCTATGATCCCTTGGGTCATTATGCAACTCGGTTGGAGTGAAGTATTGCACACAAGTCAACACTTGAGGATTTTTGGGCTAATTGCGAAGACAAATTTGAAGTGTGCCGACATCACTACTGCAGGCTCACTATTGCTCAACTTGTTGATTTCCTATCAGAGGATGTTGAGGGTCTGTCAGACGATGACGGGGAGGTGTTGCTTAGCTCATATGTCAAAGATCAAGTTGCTCGCTAGCCACTTCACTAGCTAGAATGGTACGCTAGGGAGAGTGTAATGTCCCCTTCTTATGCGTGATGAACTCAGTTGACCGTTGGCCTATTCCGGAAACCCGTAGGCTATTCGAAGGTTGGAATTAGGGTTTCCTATTTTGGGATTTGTTATTGCTCGAGATTTGGTGATTGATTTGCGGATTCTTCTTGGGTTTTCAAAGAGCTTCGTTGTGGTGTGATTTGCTTGGCATTCCGAGCACCTTCAGGAATTTACTATTTTTAGTAAATTCTATTTCTGGCAGTGGTCCTGTTGTTTTCGGCACAGTTGGCTCTCTTCTTTAGTCGACTCAGTTGGTTTGTTCAATTTTGGCCTTGGGATGCATTTTGGAGAGATAAGTTCATGTTATTTAAATAATGTTATATTTCCCCCCCTTGGCCTAGTCTTATAACTTAATGTTGTTTTTAAAAGTGGTCTTCAAGGGTGGGCTCCTCATTGAGGTAATTTTATATTTTATTAAGGTCAAAATTGAAGCCTGAGGTTTGGACGCCTATCTTATGAAGGGGTGAATTTCAATAAAAGTAAAAAAATGAAGCCTTGAAAAAGTGACGCCATCTCTTGGAGGGAAAAAGGTTGGTTTCAAATTTGAAATTACGGCTTCTCTTCTAGAAGCTTCTGGAGGGTCTTCTCAAAATTATAAAAGGAAGCCTTGGGTCTTCATTTTGATATCTTTTTGTCTTCAGTAATGTTACTCTGCTGGAATGGTACTGGGATCGCTTGGAGGAATGAATGCCTCCTAGCCTTGGCATTGCTTCTTGCTTGAAAGATAGCAACTAGTGATGAGATAGTTGTAGTTGAGGGAATATTGTAGTGAGGATTGCTTGTAGCACTTTGGTTTTGCATATGTAGTTCAGTTTCATGCAGTTTAGTAGTTTTCTGAAGTTGCTGATTAACATGGCTATAAGTGAGTTTCAATCATAGATTTGAAAATAAAATTTATCTTCTTCTAGACATTGTCTCATTGCAATTCCTTGGTAAGGGCGACCTTATTTGTTGAGTTTTAGATTTTTTTATGAAGGATTGCATTTTATGGAAGAAAATCGACCCTCACTAAAGGCCGTACCATTTGGGTTTCTTGAAGTTTGTGCAAAAAATAAATATCAGTTTTGGGGTCTGTTTTATGGTTCCTTTGAGATATCCCTTGCCCAATTTGATATAAATTTTCTGATTTCTTACCCAAGGAATATTGTCAAACACTACTGATGTAAAGCCTTTGTTGGCTGGGATAGCATTTTCAATTTGATGTGCTTGATAGAAATGAGTGCCAAGATAAATAGAAAGCTTTAAAACATTTCTTCAATGTCTATAATCAGATCTAAATGCAATATGATGCTCCTTTTGGATTTTCAAATGCAAGTACATGAAGAAACTATGAGTGCAAGTGCAGCTACAGCTTGTTGACATTTAGTCAAACACTTGCCATACATACTATCAATGTAAATTACAATGCCATAATATCTATCTCAAACCAGCAACTTGTATCTCCTTAATTGCAGTCAAATTGATCACAATAATGATGATATCAAACTGCCAAGACTCTTGGCATTACAACATATGAATATCAAAAGATTTTTTGAGTACAATTTGCAGCCTTAGCATGGAATCTAAATATGCAAATGTATGCAACCTACAGCTGTAACTATACTCTAAAAATGCAATACTAATGGACTGATTAATGAGAAGAACCTGGTTGAATTGAAGCGCCCTTGAATGGAGATGAAGAAGCAAGCAAAAACCGATTGAAATTGTGCTTTCCCAAGTCAAATCAAATGCCTCCAGCCAGCCACCCCTGTTCTGGTCTGATTCTCAAAAATAAAATAATATAAAGCATTAAGATTCTGTCCCAAGCACCAAATGTGATCTCTAAAACCCAAGGAAGAGGGCAAACCAAGTCCCAAGTGAATTCGATGTCAAATGAGTGCTCCACCATAAAAACAAGCCTCCATTGGCGTCCCAGTTGTGGCTGTGAAAGATCTGATTTTATATCAGATTTCTTCAAAATAAATCTGCTGTGAAACCCTTGTGTAAATTTTACCAAATTGCCAAAGTACTGTAGCGTACACTGTAGCGTGGGGCACTATTCACGCGTACTGTAGCAAATTCACTATTCATGCATACTGTAGCAAATTCACTGTTCATGCGTACTGTAGCAACACATTAAATAGCTTGAAACCTGATTGATAATGGCTGCCAATGAATAACTTAGGTCTGCAATAGATATACCTTTAAACTGCGTCAAACCCTATGTTGATTTTTCACCTGTAAGCTCCAAATGGACTCCTGAATGAAGCCCTCTCAAGCAATAATATCAGCTGGTATTGCACAGCCTCAAAATTGCACTAACATTGAAGAGTTTTCGTTCTCCAATGCAGAAATGGCAGAAAACCCTAATTGGTTTCCTCTCCAAACACGAACTCCAAAGACACAATTTAATATTCTCAAAACATAATGAATTCGAATGCCTTTGATGCCCTTTTATAATTCTTCAAGAAGGTCGACCTCTTAAGCTGCTTTTAATCCTCTTTTGAAATCCACTTTAGGTTTTTAATAAAACTTTATAATATCTCTCTAACCTTGGGTGTCCAAAATAATAATATAAAAATGTACTTTAAGTGATTTAAATTGAGGGTCATGGCCTCATCGGAAATAAAGTACACTTTTAATTTATAATTTAACTTTATAATATTTAATTATCATTAAAGTACCTTTAATGATAATTAATCATTAATCATTTAATATTTTGCCCATCCAACCAAATAAGAGGTCAACACTGCATCTAAGACCTATTCAGGTGCCTTACTAAATTTAGTAACCCTGACTCCCCTAAAATGGTGACTTACTATAAATAATAAGTATGAAGAACTGAGTCAAACAAAGGCCAAACTGAACCCATATTGAGCTCTGAAGGAGAAAAACACCCTGATTACTGCCACGAAGGACCCTCTAACTATCAGTGTTAGCCTATGAGGGTCAATTGATAGGCTAATCCTTACGAACTTTGATGCTCAGAAAATGGGAACATTACATCCTTCTAGGGCGCCTCCATCCTAGGAACACTATGCATTAGGTCTTTGGCATTTGGGATGGGTTTTGAGAGAGTAGTGAGAAAATTAGTGGTTTTTTGTATTGCTGATTAAGCATTTTAAGTGCAAGTCTGTCACAAATCTGAACATAAAGAGTGGTATTCTGAGAGGTGTTTTTGGCTTTGGTATTCTTGCTAAGGGAGAATCTTCTATATTGTTGCAACACTATTAGTTCTAATTTCCAACTCTTGGCAGGCAATTCTCCTATATTTTAAGCTGAACAACAGTACTGTCAGCATCTCATCTTGTCTTTCTCTTCATGCTTGTAATACCCACTGAATAAGTGGAAGAGGCTGGCTTGCCACCTATTTACATTTTACATTGCATTGTAGTACTTAGCATCTCTGTCATATGGTAGCTCCAATTCCATCTTGGGTTGGGAAGCACATTCTTGATGTCAAGTTTACTTTCAGCATAGTAGTTGGTAGGGATCCTCTGACCACATGCTGGTCGTCATCCGGTGCATTCTTGGTTAGAGTTCCTTTTATCAGCATTGCATTGAGATCCTCTGACCATATGCTCACACCTTGCCCAACTCGGGATCCTGGTGTACATTCTTGGTTAGAGTTGAATTCCGCATCGTTTTGGTTTAAGTGCTAACCCTAACGAATGTGTGTTGCATTGCTCTATGTAATAAAAAATTGAAAAAATTGGTTCGGTATATTTCAGTGGTATCAGAGCCACACATCCTGCCATCCTGTGAAACAAACCTTCTATGAGTGATAGAGAAAAAAGATACTTAGCAAGGGAAGACAAGAAAGCTGCAAGTCAATTTCAGTGGCATCAAGTTCCAGAAGGTCAGATAGCATCAGAGGTTTTGAGATCTCATTGGGAGTCTTCTCAGGAAACATAAATGGGGGATAATGAGAGGACATTAGGTGGTAATGAGAGGAGTTCAGGCAACATAAATGACAGTGGGAAGAGCAAAGAGAGAACGCCTAGTCCAGGACAAAGGTTTGAGAGGAAGATGGATGCCTTAATGGACATGGTATCTTTCATGATGCGGAAAATGGGTGTTGACGTGGTTTTTGTGACCGCACCAAACAGTAGAACAAAATAGTCCGAAGGCTACTCCATTCTCTCTTGATCAAAGTATTCCGTGTGCTAAGATTGCGAGAAAGTTCGCATGTTCAACTCCAAGGTTCCGAATACTTAGAATACCCTCAGTTGGTTGATGTGTATTGCTGTGTTCTTACGAGGGGACTTACACAATTGTTCAGACTTTTTGCAGTTAACAGTCAGTGTATGATTTGAAGGGGATTCTTGCGCGTATGATTTGGCAATGTAGTACGTTTTCCTAAAGCTAACCAGAAATGTGCGGAAAGTAAGGGAGTGTAGGGCCTAAGAAACTTATACTCCATCTTAAATGCAAGATATGCGGAGCTTGATTTCAGTAGACTTCAACCAAATTTCACCTAGCCTCACGTCGGACAGCCTCAGCAAAATCAGTGCAATCTTCAAAGGGATAGCAAAAGATGTTCAAATTATAATTTGGCATACATACACCATCAGAACGACACATATAGGTATACAAATCACAATCGAAGTTAAACTTAAGATGATTTCCAGTGGACCACGCAAGGCGAACTTATCATCAACAAGCCGCTAGTGGTATGGAATGAAAGAAGCTACCTCAATAAAACACCACACATCAAAGTAAACTACTTGCATGAAACGGAACTTAAGCTACTTGGATTCGAAAGGAAGGAGAGACCTTGCTAGCTATTCATGACAAGACGAATTCCACCATCAATGAAAAGATCTATTATCATGAAAAGTGTTACACAACAATCTCCACAAAAGTTTTCAAAGGGAAAACTTTCTTTCTTCTCCACTATGCAAAGTGTCTACAATGCTCTACTCTCTAGTTTCTAGCTCTATTGCTAATGTCTGATACCTACTTCTAATCTAATGAATTACAAATGAGGGGGACTCCCCCTTTATATAGCTAGCCCAGTCCAAAAGACGGCTAGGGTTACAATCAACAGAGTGGCTAAAATCGTGCCACCTCAGCCCTAACCCTAAAAACTGCCAGAATGGGGAGTGGTACATTAAATGAATCAAAGATTCCCACTCACTCCCAAAATAGAAAAGGCAATAAATGCCCACAATCAGTCTTCTAGAAGATCCTCGTCCAGCAGTGTGTTCCCGTTCTCCTTCTCCCTAGCTGCAAACTCAACAAATCTGCCAAGTACAGCCTCAACCTCCTGAACTGAAATGGGTGGAACACAATCTAGCTGAAACTCTAACACCGTGACTGAATGCTCATGCCTTGCACATGACTTCCTCCAAGCAGCTAAGGAATCTTGCGTACTTTGAATCAAACTGGAGAAAGTGGAGGTGTTCTCGAAATCATCCTGTACGAAGGTCTTAACATCTGAAAAGAAAGGCACCAGCCTACCCCTCAAATTATCAACATTAACCTCATCTGGACTCAACCGCCTAGCAAATATGGCCTCAAAAGTATTCTGAACTCCATCTATGATATTGGCCATGGCCTTGTGTATCCTGGCTGAATCCGCCTGTGCAACATCGAAGAAACCACATCCCGTGATCGCTAAAGAATACCATCGAGAGAAATCATATCGGTCATTCTCCTGAATGACACCTCCATCAATCAACAATCGCAATGGAACATGCCTCAATGCCTCAAGACGCTGAATTACTTTACTCTGATAGATAGAAGCATCGCCCCAAGCATGATCAACTGCCTCCGTCCGTGCTAAAATACTAGAGGCCTGCTAAAAAGCAGAAGCAAGGTGCTCCATGAACCTCTATGTCTCAGCACGAACCCCTGTGACCCACTTGTCTGCTTCCTGTGCCATTTTTCCTAACCTCATCAAGCCACTGATTGACTCTCTAGGTATCTCTGCTGGAGGCTCTATTACTGGAATCTCCTGCCCTCGAGAATGAGACAACTGTTGTACATACCCAATTAAAGCCTTGTGTTCTCTTTTCAACCTTTTGTATTTTCCTTCCTTCTTGAATAATCTGTCTTTGAGGGCAAGATAGGAGTTATCACACTCCTCTACAATCTGCTGAGTGGGAAGTCCTAAATCAAATTAAGTGACCCATAATTCTCAGGCACTGCTTCATTTCGGTCACAATCAACTTGAGGCAAGGCAACGTGAAGGTGCGAGAGCCATCCTCTTCAGTGGAAATCTTCGAAAACTTTCTTGCTTTCTTCTTCGGTGGAGGTGCACTGATCTTGTTCAAAATTCTTCCATCTCAACTGCTGGATCAATCTCTTCCTGGGGCTTCTCCTCATCCTATCCTTAAGCCAATCGGGCACATCATACTGTATATCAAAGGGCTGCTGTTCCTATGCCTCTACTTCTTGAACTGCTCAACCTCTCATCATTCGGCGAGGCTCATGCGTCCTCAAGTGGCTGAGTGTCTCCTGAAACAATATCATCATCATCATTCATAGCCGCCTCTAACTCCTGCTGAAACTGAGGGTCAGTAATAGTCCCCTCATCATCCTGCTGATCAACCCTAATAGGTGCGTTGACACTCTGGCCAACCGACTCTCTCCGTGGAGGCTGAATATCATCCTGTACCACTTGCACCTGATTCAGTGCATTCCTCTGATCAGCAAATAAAGAGACCTCCTGTATACTTGGAGAACGTGTCTCCAATGGTGATGCAACTGTGACTCGTGGAGGTTCTGGCTGAGTGGGCTCCTGTCGAACTAGCTCTTTCTTTCTGGATTCCGGACCTCGTGTGATCTGTTTCTTCCTGCCTGTGGTGGGTGTCCTGTGATCTCCCATCAAATTGTAAGTCAAAGCAATTGACCTACTCTTCAACCTGTTCACACGCCTATCAACCCATGCCCTAGTGAAAGTCAGGACCGGAATAGAAAGTGTATTCAAATCAGCAACCTCAGGCTCTGACCAATCTGGAGGTGGAAGTGGAGTATCTCTCACTGCTGCATAATCCGGATGAACAACATCCATATCTTCGTTCACCTGGTCTGGAACCGGCACAACTTCACACTCCCTGATCAAAGTAATCGGCAACCGAGAGAACATCCTTTTCCTTACTTCAATCTCATCAGCTGCATCAGCCCAATAATCCTCAATGGTGGCCTTATGTTTAAACTCCTCTGACAGTACCCATTTGATGTTATGATGTAGGTCGTAGTGCTGTCGGCTGGTGTGGTATGAAAAGTGATAAAATTGAAGTTCACTTTCAGCCTCTCTAGCTGCCTATATTGAGGGACACACCTCATCCGAGTTGCCCATGATAATTGGAAATTCTACTCCTCCCTTCTTCTTTTGAATCTTATCATAGGCAAGCAATTGCCTAGATATCTCTAGCATTAAAACTCTATCCGTTGGGTACTTAGGCAACCTATACGGATACGATGAAAAACCTTGCAGCCTTATGTAAGAAAACCTTGGAAACTGTATGAACCAGCACCCATACCTTTCAATCAGCTCTTGGGCATCCCTTGAGATTTTGTGATGTAACCGCTCCTGAAGCAGTCTCGTGATATACATGGTGAAGGAATCGTTGACATGCTTGTAGTGAGTTGTGCTCGCCAAATGCAACTATGGATAGGCATCATATATTTTAAACTGGTGGGAGCCACAACCGATAGGTTCCTTGTAAGAGATCCCTCTGTACTTCGTCATACGTGCCAACATATAGATGATGTAAGAGCTCATATAAAATGTCTTTGTCCTCCGGAGGCCCAGGAGCTGCTCGTGCAAATTGTCACTGATCATCTCGGCCCAATTGACATAGTCCTTCCCTTCCAGCACGAGGTTGATGTAGTAAAACATCCAAGGCTCAAAAATGAATGACTGCGCACATCCACCAACTCTGCTCAGCATCATAATGAGGTCACAATATTCTTGTTTCAAGTCATCCGCAATGATTTGCTTCGGCAGCTTCGTTCGAGATGGCTTGGGAGTGCTCATTCAGTGAGTGTTAATTGTCTCCGTACATCTCTAGAATGCAGAAGCATACATCCATTCAGCTCGCTCTCTGGACTTGTAGACAATGCTTCTGTGCACTAGGATCCCAAAAGCTTCACCAATGGCTGCCAGAGTAAGATTGGCTAGTACTTGGCCATCTGGTGACATAATCGATCTGTGATCCTTCTCATAATAATTGGCGCACTCCATTATTAGCTCCGAACATTGAATGGCTGGTGGGAAACCAACAGCTACATATAACCCGCTTCGAACAATATTGTGCGAAGTGGTTGAACTTCGATGACTTCCAATCCCCAACATCCTGTTCTTGAAGGTCTCCAGGTTGACGGAGCCCAAGTTGGTGTCTGCCAGCTTGCCCAACTTCGAAATGAACTTTGATTCTGGCATGAATGTCTTACTTAGTTTCTTGATCACAGCTTGCCTGGATGCACCATTGTCCTTGCCAGGCGTCCTTGCCTCAGCCATCTGCAGACAGTAAACATTCATCAGCAATTTAGTTTATAAAATAAAATAAGACATCGTGTAGGGGCTGCAGTCGACTTCAAGAAGCTGCAATAACTTTTTATTTGCAAACCTCAGCTTCTTCTCCAATAAAATCGAACTTCAACACCTAGAAAAGGCTTCTAAGTAAACTTCAGTGACTTCACTATTCTTCAGCAACTCCAATCAGCAATCAGCAAGTTCGTACTTTTTAAATTCTCAACAATTTCACCTCAAGGCGTCCTTCAAATGCAGATTTGGATACTTCCAGCAACTTGCAAGTGCGCCCCTCTTAGCTCTGGCAACTTCAAATTTCAATCAGCAACAAATTGAACTCTAGCAATCAGCAAGTGCGCCCTTCTTGACTTCACGAATTCTCCAACACTTGCACTGGCAACTCAAGGTGTCCCTCTCAGCTCCTCTCAGACTTAGCAAAAATTTTGAACTTCAAGCCTCGGCAATGCTTAGCAACACTCTCAAGAACTAGTCGACTTCTCCAGCTGTGAAAAGGAAGTGAATAAGTTTCAGCTCTTATAGCAAGAATTGAATTCTAGAAGGAGCCAAGTATAGGCAGTGCATTTAATTTCCACTACTCCACTTCAAGAATTTGAATTTCCCTCTCTGGTGTTTTTGACACTTGTCTCTCAACGTCAGGAATCTTGTTCTTCTAGAAGTTCAACTTTGACTGGCATCTTTGAATTTATTTTCGAAAAATTTAATTTAAATTCATCTTTTTAATTCACCAGCCGGAACTCTGTCACTTGAATTCGAATTTAACTCTTTCTTCAACCTTGGAAAGTTCATCATCAGAGAATTCAAACAAAATCATCTAGGCAACTCACTGCAAATTCGAATCACTAGGAGAAATTCACTCTGAAAACACATTTTATTCACCTTGCCTTAGAGAATTTTAAATTTTCCCTTAGGAAAATTCACAATTTGAGCACTGATCAAATTCTTCACTGAAAAAGTATTGGCGAAGTGCGGAAGACTTGGAAATCCATCTATCATTGCAAATGTTCAGTACCCAGAAGAAAATTTTCTCCAGAATGCTTCGAATCCATGGGTACCCAACGAACGGGTTCATTTAATTTTAAATTTTGAACCTTAGAAAATATTATTCTATCAAATTAAATCCATTCTTCACCCGTGATCATCCTGTGTTGCTCCAACTTGAAGAACTTTGAATTCATCCTGCATTATCATCCATCTCCGACTTCATCCCTGAAAAATTTTCCGGTGTTCTGAGAGGAAAATTCATCACTCTGGGCTCTAGGCGTATTTTCTAAGGGAGAAAATATTTTTGCCTTAGAAGATTTTTATTCGTTTGCCAGTGAGGAAAATTTTATTTCAACAACTTCACTTAGAAATATTATTTCCATTATCCTGGGCGCATTTTATACCATGGACACTTTTTTTTTTTTAAAAAAAAAATCTCTAACACCTAGCATCAACTTTGCTTTCACACGCCTTGTATTTTATTTCCACCTTTTGGCAATATTTTCTAACACTTACAACACTCATCACCTTAGGCACATTTAGGACTTGTAGAAGGATATTTAACTTCACTACACCTTTCATTTATCTTCACCACCTTCATATATATTACCTTGGGCGCACTTTGAGACTTGAAGAGGAATAACGCCTAGCATTCACCACCTTTTACCACGCCATGAAGTGTTTTACTCACCTTTTATCTCATCACATTCACTTTTACCACCTTAACTTGGGCGCATTTAGACATGCAAGAAGGATGACCCTTCAACTTCCATTTTTTTGTCTTCACATCCTTTGTTTTGGGCGCATTTTCATGTAGGTGAAGGATAAAAACTTTGACTTGTTGACCTGCTTCCATCTTGAGCGCATTTTGGCATAGCTGGTGGATAACTCTTACCACGTCCTTTGAGTGACTCTTCACCTTCCTCGTTTCGTCTTCACATGCATGCTTTTGGGCGCTTTTCCACCTAGGAGGAGGATGGATTTGTTTGACTTCTTTGACTCACTTCTCCTTTGGGCGCATTTTACCCCCTGAAGAGGATGGGCGCATTTTGAGGGTGGAGGAGGATATTCACACTTAGAAATTTTTTTAACTTCCCCTCTTCAAAGGTGGGCGCATTTTGCTATGCCCACAGGATAAAAATCGTTGACTTTTCTTTGACCACTTGTATTTTGGGCGCATTTTGCCCCTGATGAAGGATAAACTTCATACTTAGAATTTTTTGTGCTTGGCATTGCCTTGAAGGCGCATTTAGGCTAGGCAGAAGGATGAAAAGGTGTTGACTTCCTTTGACTTTCTCTAGTTTGGGCGCATTTTGGCCTGTGTGGTGCACAATCTTCACCCTTAGGAATTTTCCATGCCTCCTCATCTATCTGGGCGCATTTTGCCATGGCAGCAGGACAGAGTTCAACACTTAGAAAATTTTCCTCGTTCTCGCCAGCCTTCATGCCTTGCTATTTATAGTAAGTCCTTTGAATTTGCATCTCTGAAGCTCGGAACGACTTGAAATTTTGCACACTGCATCCTCATGATTTTGTTGTTCTGTCGACACTGCCATTTTTAGCTGACCTGCTATTTTTAGCCCATTTTTGGTGGTGATTTACTATAAATAGTAACTGCTTACTTTTGATGGTTCCACTGCTCTGATCAACTTGAAATTTTAATGAGGCGCTCCTCACCACGTGACCTGCCGGCTGACATTGACGCATGCACTTGATTTACTATTTTTAGCCAGTTTCCAAAATGACTTACTATAAATAGTAAGTGCTCCGTTTGACTTCAAATTTTACCAGCAGATAGCCTGAAGGATGTTGATCGCGGTGGTTTACACCAGTTTTCGAAAATTCTGACTTTTTGCCCTTCTTTTCAGGCTCCGAAGTTGGAAACCCTAATTCGCTCTGCATGCGTATCAAAAGATCTCTGTTTGCTCTCGTTTTCGTGGCATTGCGATCAGCTTGTGATTCTGAACTGCTGGGAAGCGGCTGCCGGGATGCACCTGCTAAAAATAGTAAGTTCCTTACTGAGTGATTATCTCCATTTGCATGTCACACCATCGCGAAGCTCTCGAAAAACCCACCAGGAATCATCCGACATGCAAAAGAAACCCTAACATGCAAACCCTAAAAATAGCCTCGGAAGACTGAATTCTGAAAGTTGTCATTTCGTTTTGCATGTTACATCATCGTGAAGGTCTCGAAAAACCCAGAAGGAAAATCCAGACATGCAAAGGAAAACTTTGCATTTAGGTCTTGAAATTGGTCCCGGAAGCTGGACTGCTAAAAATAGTAAGTTGTCTGTTTTTGCTCAAATTTTGCACGTGAGTAGCCTGAAGCGCTCTGAATGCTGTGTGACTGTTGGAATCTCAAAAATGCTGACTGATTGCCTATAATTGCACACTTACTAAAAATAGTAAGTTCCTCAGAATCGGATGAAAATTCGCTGGGAGCGTGCTCGAAACATGCTAACAACAATGTTAAGCTCAATTTTCAATTTATTCACCCTATTAGACCTTGGACTGACCAGGAAAGATGAAACCCTAATTTTTAGACTTGGCCAATTTCACGCTTAAATTCACTGACGGGCGCAACCCTCGGAAAGCAAACATCAGAAAAGAGATGGAGCGAGAGAGAGAGAGAGAAAAACCCAAGCCAAAAGACCGGAATGGAGCAAAAATTAGGGGGTCCCCATCTTGGATGGGGCGATGTGTGAAAAGGTCACAACAATGGGTCAGAACCCAATTCCATAGAACAATCTAGGGCATAAGGGAGAACACAGTGCCTCCAACCAGCATAATGGACATGCAGCCCAGCCTACTTCACATAGCACCTTCTTGGCACCAGTAAACCCTCAACCTCATCTAGAAGAAAATGCATCATTTGTGGAATAGTTGAGAATCGGCCGTGCTGAGTATGATTCTCTCCCCAATGAAATCAAGCTAGACATGTCTTACAATGATTTTATGGATTATAAAAGGAAGAATAGAGGACAAGGAAGAAATTATGAACAAAGGGAACAGCAGTACAGAGGGATTTGGATCAAGCTATCAACAAGGTTACGCTTCCACATTTTGATGGGAGTGACAACAGTTCAGCCTGAGCTTGGATACAGAAGTTAGATAACTATCTAGCTCTTAGACCCATGGCAGAAGAGGAGGCGATTAAGTTCGCTACGCTACACCTAGATGGGGTGGCGCATGAGTGGTGGTACCATGGCCTAGTCACCTTGGGTCATCGGTCTATCACTACCTATGATGAGTTCACCAATAGACTCATAGAGAGATTCGAGAAAAAAGATCCAGAAGTGCATTTCAGAGAGTTGGCACAGCTTAGACAATATGGCATAGTTGATGCCTACATAGCTGAATTTTAGAGGCTTTCAGTTATGGTCACGGGAATCACAGAGAGGCGTTTGGTGATCCTATTCAGTGAAGGGTTGATGGAGCCACTCAAGGGTTGGATTAAAGCTTTTGATCCACCCTCCTTACAAGAGGCAATGAAGAAAGCAAGGAATATGGAGTGGGCTGCTCCTAAAGCCAAGTTTCAATCCAAGCCATCATTTCACAAAAAGGATAAAGGAAAAAGACCTCACCATAAGGAGTTCAAACAACATAAAACTCATGTCACAAGGCTGGATCTAGAGACACTCAATGAACTCCGAAGAAAGGGGTTATGTTTCCGTTGTAGAGAAAAATGGTCCCAAGATCATGTTTTCCCAAAGGGAGTCAAATTCCATCAAATTGAATACTATTCAGCTGAAGAAAGTAATTCTGATTTTTCAAATCAGCAGTCTGATTTTGATGACAGCGAAGTAGAAAGAGCTCCAGAAGAGTCTAAAGATGAAAAAGGAAGTGGAGGTACCTTGGCTCAACTTTCGAGCTTTCACAAAAATGAATCCTTCAAGGTTCGAGGGATGATTAAGGGGCAGGGAATAGTTGCTTTGATAGACACTAGAGCAACGCATAACTTCATTGATGAAGTTGTAGTGGCAAAGAAAGGGCTCCAAACAGAAGATTTTGAAGGCTTCAAGGTTATGGTTGCTGATGGGTTTCACATCTCTTGCATCAAGAAGATTTCAAACATGTCTATGCAATTGGGCAACTATGAAGTCAAGGATGACTTCTATGTGGTTAGCATTGGAGATACGGATGCCATCCTAGGCATTCAATGGTTGCGTTCACTTGGAGAGATCTCTCTAAATCTGCAAACCATGGAACTCAAGTTCCAATCCGATGGAAAGAAGGTGGTGCTAAGAGGAATGTCCAATGGTGGTCCTTAGATTGTGTCATTCAAGAGAATGGCAAGGCTGATTTGGCATGATCAAGTTGAGTGGGTTGCGGAATGTATGATTCTTCCAGCTAGTCCGGTTGAAACAAAAAGGGACTATCCTCCTGATATTCAGTCTTTGATCACCAAGAAAAGCAAGGTGTTTGCTGATTTACCTCTTGGGCCACCTCCTGAACGGGTTTTAGAGCATGTCATAGACCTCAAGGAAGGGGCTAAGCCAGTTATCATAACTCCATATTGGTACCCTAAGAAGCAAAAGGATGAGATTGAAAAGAACATTAAGGAACTCTTGGAGATGGGCTTCATTCGTCCAAGTAAGAGTCCCTTTGCTTCAGCAGTTGTTCTTGTGAAGAAGAAGGATGGTACCATTCGCATGTGTGTGGATTATCGTGCTTTGAATCAAAGCACCATAAAAAATCGATACACCATTCCGAGGATAGATGAGCTCATTGATGAGCTACATGGAGCCAAGTTATTTTCAAAGATTGATTTGAGGTAGGGCTACTATCAGATTCGGATGAGAGGTTCTAATGTGGAGAAGACAACATTTAGATGTCACTATGGTCACTACGAGTTCTTAGTCATGCCATTTGGGTTGACTAATGCTCCTGCTACCTTCCAGTCTTGTATGAATAGAGTATTTCAAAAGCAATTGAGGAGGTTCGTATTGATATTTTTTGATGACATTCTGATCTTTAGCAAGACATGGGAAGAACATCTCAAGCACTTAGAGGAAGTGCTTAGTATCCTAGAATAAGAAAGTTTGTTTGCCAAAGAATCCAAATGTGAATTTGGAATGAAGGAGCTACTTTACCTTGGCCACATAATCAGTGCTGAGGGAGTGAAGGTTGATCCCGAAAAGATCAAGGCAATAGTTGATTGGCCACCTCCAGAGAACTTGACTCATTTGAAAGGGTTCTTGGGTCTTTGTGGTTTTTACAGAAGATTTGTGAAGGGATACTCACAAAATGATGCTCCTCTTACTGACCTCACGAAAAAGGGGGCTTTTTGTTGGTCAGAAAAGGCTCAAACTACTTTTGATAAGTTTAAGAAGATCATGAGCTTTTGTCTAGTTTTGGCTATTCTAGATTTTTCCAAACCTTTCGAGCTATAGTGTGATGCATCCGGTGAGGGAGTTGGGGCTATTTTGATGCAAGACAAGCATCCCATTGTGTTTGAGAGCTGTCATGTCCCCTTCTCAGTGACATCTCTCAGAGGACAGGATTGGCCTATCACACGACCCTCGTAGGCCGATGGACTGGATAGGGGGTCACTTCGGAGCTTGGCTCAGCTTCAGTCAGCAGGGATTGATCAGTTGTCTTTCATTCTGGCTCTATCGGAGGTTATTTGCAGAATTGCTATTTTTAGCAGTACTTGGCAGGCAGTGTGGGACCACTGCTATTTTTAGCAGTTGGCTGTGGCGGCATCAGGAAACACTTCAGAGTTCGTCAGCATCAGACGGATTGATCATCGGGTTAGAAACGAGGGAGATATTAATATTTGATCATATTGATGAAATATTAATTAATTAACGTTTATAATATAAAGTTATAATTTAATATTATAACTTAAGTGTTTATTCCTTGAGGGGTGCGCCATCATGAAAAGGGGGCCAGTTGACATTTAAATAATATTTAAATATTCAGTGGGGAAACTATGGAGAATTGAAAATATTAAAATATGAATATTTCATTAAAACCCTATTTTGTAGCAAATCGCACTTTTGAGTGTATTTGAGGATT